>VZQC01002218.1:2411545-2514004 GCA_009823505.1 Rhizomys pruinosus | reverse complement strand
TAAAGACAGGCCAAACAATGGTGCTCTCTCTTTTTCCTTTTGTGCCTTTTACTAAGACTCAAGTTTTATATGATGAGGTACAATTTCTCAGGCCTTATTGATTATTTATTTCTGGTTTAACTTTCCTTTGGATGCTTAAGGCACACAGTTCGTCAGATTTACCAAAGTTTTTTGTTTTTTTTTTTTTTTAATCATTTTTTTTATTGATGCTTTGTGCATTTCATACATCATTTTCCAATTCGTTAGGCATATTTCCCTTTCCCTTCTCCCCCACCCCCACCCCACAGAGACATGCATTCGCCCATAACTGTCCTGTATATTTCCCTCAGTTTTTTTTTTCATTTTTTAGCTATAAGGGAAATCCATGAGACAAGCATCCTTCATGTAAAACCAATTTGCAGTCTTTGTGCCAAACCCCACAGCCCCCCCGCTCCGGCAGGGGGTGGGGGTTGTATGTTCAATCAGGTTGATCAAATGAGTGTCCAGACTACATTGCTGTAGTTTCACCATTCACCCCAATCGCAGCCCTTACATTCTACCATGCCCCCTCTTCTGCAGATTATTCCCTAGGCGATAAAAGGGGCACAGTGGGAAGAAAGCAAACAGTCCACTCTCTCTGAGGCTGTTGTCTTGGACTCTGGTCAATTCGGGCTGTTTCCTTTCATGGGCTGACAGTTTGTCCAGGAATAACCTTCGATCCTACTAATGAAGCACAAGCAGTTAGATATATAGGTATTTAAACAGCATTAATAGTTATGGTAGTTACTTTGATATAGACACATATGTTTAGATGATATGTTTTGATCCATGAATTACATTTTTTCCTGTTAAATATGACAGGGTCTCTGTGCTTATGAACATCTCCTAACCTGTAGAGGATGGAAGCTTGTGGCATCAGCCATGGGTTATCCCCAAGGAGAGAGCCAATAGCCAATTAGATTTGGGATATACAGGCATATGGCTGCCTCTGCTGCACAGTATTTCCAGGCAGGTGAGGTGTAGCTGGTGCTGATGGAGGAGTCTTGTTTGACTCAAGGAGAACGATTTGCTTTTATTGGTTAGTGGCCTTTGGAACACTCTCTGTGTTCCAGAGGCCATCTGTACACTTGTATGTGTGGTCTCAATACATCTCCCCATGTTAACTCAGGTCTAGCAGCAGGGGCCTTTATGCCTGCCTCTTTTTTGCAGTATCCCAGTTTGGAGGCAAGGAGCCTTTACCTTTTTGTGGGCTTAGATCCCTGGCCAACATCTCCCTGGTAGAATAATCCATTATATGATGTCAGAGCTCCCTGTATTAATTATTTTGCTTAAGTGTATAGTTTAGGGACTTTAGTATTATATTTGTTTCGGAACAGAGAATAATCCTTTTCATAGTTCTTATGTCCTATTGGTCATTAAAGAAAGGCAGTTTTACCGGTTTTTAAGACATTACCTCTATATGTGTGTCTCCAATTTACAGTTGGGGAGTGACCTCATCATGTCAAATTTCTCCTTGTTCTGGGGGGAGGCAAGAAAGCTCTCATATAAATAAAACCTTTGCGGCACCAGAAGAGTGCATTAGGACTCATATACATAGTTGTTACATGTAGGATCCACAGAGGGGTTCCATGTTTATGCAATCTGGGTTTTCTTCCTTCGTGTTTGGATGGGTCAACCTTCAGTTGGCACTTCTGGTACATCCTACTAAGCAAAGCTGTATCTTTTTCTTTCTCAGCCATTAAGTTGGTGACATTTTGTCCTGTTGGAACCACAAATCTTTCCCGTAGTTAGTTTTACGATTTGAATTGCAAGGTTTTTTGACAAAAGGTTTTCATGTCTATCTGTACCCCCCCTTTTTTTTTAACCCATGAGTCTCCAGAAGACAGTTGTATTATACATAACTATAGGGTGGAATCAAGGCTCAGATTCATCAAATTCACCCATATTGTTGGGGTGACATATATGATTAACTTGGGGGAGCAAACTTAATTTTTATGTTGATCATCTTAAAGAGAAGGCTACAGGTGATACTGTACAATAGAGAAACTATAGAGGACATTTGTAGTGCCAATCTCAAGTTATTGCTCTACAAATTTATGTAAGACAAATGTGGAAACAGCGATTTAAATCTCCATTTAACTCAGATGCATTACTATTTTATCAGAGTTGTAAACCAATGTTTTTAATATACACATATTTACTTTTACTAAGTCTAAACTAAAACACCATGGAATCCGGTAAGACAGTGTCTAGGCAAAACTGGGTACTTGTTGAACTCATGTCAATTAAATATGCATTAATCAATATACACCCGTCTCCCCGCTCCCACCCCGTCCCCCCTTCCCAATGCACCATTCGGTCCGTTTTCTGATGCAGTCTTTTCTGTTGTTGTTCCTTACTATGCATCCCTCTCCACGAGAAATATTTTACTGGGTTATTGGTACTAGCATCCACATATGAGGGACCCATTTGTCGTTTGTTTTTCTGGGACTGTGTTACTTTCACTTAACATAAGTCTTCTAGCTCCATCCATTTACCTGCAAAGTTCATGATGTTTTCCCTCTTTTTTTAACCGCTGCATAGAACTCCATTGTATACATGTACCACATTTCTCTATCCACTCGTCAGTTGAGGGGCACCTGGGCTGGTTCCATGCTTTTTGCTATTGTGAACAGAGCAGTTTTTTGTTTTCTTAAGGTCAGTTGAGGATTGGTCCTCAGGGGTCACTCGGGTTTTTTTTTTTTGTTTTTTTTTTTTTTTTTTTTTTTTTTTTTTTTTTTTTTTTGGCGTTTTTTTTTGCGGGGGGGTGGAGCCCCTGGCTCCTTTCAGCTTTTCATTTACCAGTTCCATCCACTTGAGACAGAATCAGGTCTTGCTAGACCAGGCTTCCCTTTCTGAAGCATGAGCAGACTTTTCTCTTTATAGACCGGACACTGGCTGAAGTCCCAATTGTGGCTCTCCAAGACCTCCCTGCACAGGAAGACTGGTGACTCACATTTGCAGGACATTTCAAGAGATGCCCCCATGCATAGTCCCCTAAGACTTAGCTGACCTCTGAGGGCAAGGACCAAAGTTATCCCTTAGGTCCCTCGGCTAAATTGGTATGAGCATTAAGTATGGTTGTTAAGTACCCAGAAAAGCTAAGTTACACGAGCCTGATACATCGCAACTATATTAAAATTGTATCTTCTGAAAACAAACTGGTTCCCTTACATCTTAGTGATCTCATAGGCCACAGTGAGAGAGAGAAGCACTTAGAACCCTGATAGGACACATGGGTTTGTGCCAAGCTGCAAGGCTCCTTAATCACGTGATCTTTGTTACGGCGTTCAACTTTCTGAGTCTCAGGTTCTGGCCCTGTAACTTGGAGGCTAAAGTTCTTTTAGTGTTGGATGCCTGAGAAGATTAAGTGTGTAAAAGTTTTTGTAAACTATAATCCATGCTATCCATATGAAGACTATTCATAATTATTATATAATGCCATAATTTATATCTTATAAGATATTCTGATACAATTTGGGAGAGCAACTGACAAGATTTATATCTTTCAAAGGTGTCCTGGGTGTGTACAGTGGTAAATAAGTAATGATGATAATAAATAAATTCAGGAATTAAGTATTTATGTCTAATACTTTACAACTTCATTTTGGGGAGAATCTTTCATGCCAACTATATCCCCAAACAGACTACATTCAATAAAGACTTACAGTGATAAGCAATAAATACTAGCAGTGAGAGACAGACATTGAGATAAACAGGCAGGGGAAAGTGCTTCTCAGCTAAATTCTGAAAAGAAATGAAGAATTTAGGGGTGAGGAGACCCAGGAGAGATGTTGCAATAGGCAGACACTATTGGAGATCAAGTTCTCACACTCAATATTCTTAGTCACAGGCCTGAGGCAAACAATACCAAGGCCTTGAACTTCTGCCCGGTCACCTCGCAGGCTGCAGACCTTGACAGTAAGTAAAAAAATATATTAAGTCTGAGAGGCGAATTCCAACTTCATGGTAATTATGAAGCAGGGAAAGCCTTCTGTAAATAGCTTCCTTTTGCTCTGTAATTCTATCTGTAATCTACTCAAGAAGCAGCAATGAAGTTCATCACCGAAAATCAGGTGGAAATCTATCTAATTTGTAGTCTAGAGTAAGCAGTCACAAGTTAATTTTGAACAACTGATTTCTTTTTCCTATTCTCTTTTTGATACTGGTGATGGAACTCAAGGCCTCGACCAAGTGGACTGTTCCACCAGTCTCCTAGCACTAAACCCTTCCACATGTTTGTGTTTGGTTCAGCCAGTAAGAACAACATCTGAGTCATTTGTTTTATGTCAATTTTCCTTTGGTAGCTACATGGATCACATGAATTCTGTGTAGACCTGTGGGTTGTCTGTTATGTGCTTATAGTAGGCGGTGGAAGCATGTAGAAACAAGAGGAAAGAGAAGAAAATGATAGCAATCTAGGTCTAATTGTAGAAAATAGCAATTTCATTTGACCCTGATTTTTGCACTTCCCATACTCAGACAATTTTAATTTTCATTGACTGACCCTGTACAACTTTGTAAAAAAAACAAACAAAAGGGGACATTTTGTAAGTTTTTACTGTTGAAATTTAAAACTAAATTAAGTTTGTTTTAATGCAACTAATTAAAAAACTCATTATAAGAACATCCATGATGGGGCTGTAGAGACGGCTCAGCGGTTAAGAACACTGACTGTTGTTACAGAGGACCCCCCCATGCGGGTGCTGGGTTCAATTCCCAGCACCCACATGGGGGGGCTAAGAACAGTCTTAGGCCAGGTGTGGTGGTGCACGCCTTTAATCCCAACACTCTGGAGGCAGAGGCAGGTGAATCTCTGGGAGTTCAAGGCCATCCTCCTCTACATACAGAGCTCCAGGCCAGCTGGGATTAAAGGGAGACACTGTCTCAAAAACAAAACAAAAAAAGGAATATCCATGATTTAATAAAATATTCTCTCTTTACAAAGGAAAAGTTTATTTTCACAAATGAATTCATTCACATCTGTACTGAAGTTTTCCAACGTGTCAGTTGATTGTAGTCAAATACAGTCTAAAAACATTAAATCACTCCAGAATAAATGACTCCTGAGTTTTCAATGGTCTGTAGCCTGGTTAACACAACAAAAATTTGTCTTTTCTTGCTTTGTTCCTCCTGGGGTGTTGATTATTCTTTTGACCAGAGCATCTGCACTGTATATATTATCTGCCTATTATAAAGCTTGGATATTTCTCACAGATCTACAATAGACCAGAAAGTAGACTCTACTTATAAGAAAGATGCCATTGAAGTATGCAAATGCATAGTTTAAACCATGCTGGCTTGTTCCTGCATATATGCTGACATTTTGTTGTTGTTCTGGCCTTTGATGTAAATGACTGTTGGTGACTGAGATCCATAGAATACTCCAGATATCCTGCCAGGCTGTAACCTACTATGCTGTGAGGCAGAAAGTCTGTCCACTTGGCAAGAGCCAGCACAAGACTCTGCAGTTATGTTGAAATGTGTTATTTCTGTAGAATAGATGTTCTTTGGTATTTCATTTCTGTTTAACGAAAGTGAAAAATTACTCAATACTGAGAGTCTGGCTCCAATGCAATTGAGCAGTGAGTTTGACACGTCTTGTGTGTCCATGTCAATGTAGCCAAATCTTCAACTTAACCATCCAGTTAAGGTATCCAACAATCCTCAGATTAGGATTCTAAGGCTTAAACCAATGGTTTTGATAATTAGGATGATCATAATATTCCCTACTGCCCAAGTACAGCCCCCAAGTACTGCAAAAGGCCTTATGGCAGTATAGAATCAGGTTGACCAACTAAATGGAAGCATAGACCTCCCCCTACCCCCCACTGAGATTTTAATTTAGTAACACATTTCCTCTGGAAGCAACACTGTTTCAACCTGTATTTTTAGGTATGTTAGGTCTCGGGAACACACTAATGAACTTGATTGCTTTGGGTTAAGGATGCCCCCAAAAGTTCATGGGCTGGAAACATGGTCTCCAGCATAGAAGCACTGAGAGATGGTGACGGCTAGGTCATGGTACCTTGCAGAATGGGTTCATTTTGTCTTTCTGGGGCAAATCACACTAACCCTGTGGCTGAATTGTCCTTTTTTGTTTGTGTGTTTTATGTATTTGCTTGTTTTTCAAGACAGCAATTTAATGTACAGCCATGCTGGACCTAAACTTGTGATTGTCCTGCCTTATCCTCCAAGTACCGGGGTTACGGGCTTTCACTACTGTGCCCAGTTGGATTTATTCTTGACACAATGAGCTATTATAAAATGAGTCCACCTTGTGTTTTTTTCCTTTCTCGTGCTGCTAGGAACCCTTTCCTTTCTTTATGATGTGATGATGTTGACAAGGTGTCACTAGAACCTTGTTGTTATATAGTTTGAATCCTCCAGCCAAATAAATTGTGAGTCAAATGAAAAAAAAGAACTATTATAATAAATAACTCAGTTATCATATGTATAGTGCTTATGTTCAAGTAATTGTTTTTCAAGTAGCTCTTACGTTGTTGCCTAAGACCGTGTTATAATGTCACAATGCCTACAACATTCATCTCACCTTATCTCATCACACAGGCTAGGCACCATATGTATCATTACAAGAAGCTGAGCTTGGTACAGTAAGTTACTTTAAGAGAAGACAAGAGGGAGCACATTCAGATAACTTTTTTTTTTTTTGGTCTTTTCAAGACAGGGTCTCCCTGTAGTCTCAGCTGTCCTGGAACTCACTCTGTAGACCAGGCTGGCCTTGAACTCACAAAGATCCACCTGCCTCTGCCTCCCAAGTGCTGGGATTAAAGGCATGCGCCACCACGCCTGGCTTCAGATAACTTTTATTATAATATATTATATTTTTCCTGTTTCATTATTGTTAGTTTCTTGCTGTGCTTAACTTATAAACTAGAATTTTTTATAAGTATCTATGAAAAAAAGTATCTATGAAAAGAGGAAAAATCCCCAATATACATAGACTTCAATGCTACCCACTGAGGTCATGGACTCTATTCTCTGTGGATAGCAGGAACTACTGTATTTGAAATTCTCAACATTCTAAGGAATTGAATTCTTAATGTACTTTTCTCTCATTTAATTGAATGTATGCTTGTCTTCTTTTACATACCTATGTTGAACTAATTCTACAGCTTTAATCGTAACTAACATGGATACACAGAATTTTGCCAAAGTTTAACAGATTATAGTTTAGGGCTAGCATGTACTTAATGTTATAATAAATGCCAAATATGAACACGTTGACTAATATTTGAACTTGAGAGATTAAGGTTATTTTGCTATATGAAAAGGGAAAGAATGTTGTATCTAAATAAAATTAGAGCAATAAAACAGCTTATTTACTTTTTTGTCTTTTAATGACAAATCAACTGGTCTCATTGGTACTTTTCAGCCATTGTGTTCATCAGAACAAGCGTTATGTAAAATGGTAATTGGTTTACACAAAAGAGAATCATAGTCTTTAAGAAAACTTCCATATTGCATGAAATTGTTCTGGTTTGGCAAAAAGAGACCAGAGGAATGATTTAGGAAAGGTTAAGGGCACACTGGACTCATAAAGGTCTCTAAAAGATAAAGCTTTTAATAAACACCAGCCTCATCTTCATTAGGCTGAATGTGCTATTGCCCTGCGACCCAGGAAGAAGAACTCAAAGGAAATCTCTCTCTCTCTCTCTCTCTCTCTCTCTCTCTCTCTCTCTCTCTCCCCCTCCCTCCTGACAGGGTCTCGCTAGTCACAGCATAAGCAGCCTCAAAGGAAGATGGCTTTATCTGAGACAGTTAACTCAAATAATCTCTCATGAATGCACCACTGGGTAGCAATTGCTATGTTTTGTTTTCTTTGGGGTTGGTTGAGTTTAAAGGCAAACTATGTCTCTCCAGCAAAACATGACCTTACAAACTTGTTTGAAATCTTTATATTGACTTGTAGGCATAACTCACTATCAACATGATTACTTGCCTTTGTTGGCACATATGAACTTTAAGGAGGGCCACAAATGTACTAAAAAGTAACAAGGACAATTTAACAGTCTATTGAAGGTTGCAAAAAAAAAAGCTTAGCATACAAATGTTGGTATGATGAAAGACTTGAGTAGAAAGGAATAAATAGGTTAGTGGAGAGGAGTTATGAGCACAAAAACGATTCACAGATGTTCCTGATAGAAAGATAAAGAATAAAAAGAATTGGGGCTGGAGAGTTGGCTCAGTGGTTAAGAGCAATGACTATCCTTGCAGAGAACCTTGGTTCAATTCCTAGTACCCACATGACAACTAACAACCATCTGTAATTCCAGTCTAGGGGATCTGACAACTTCTGATCTCTGTGGACATTGCATGACACAGGTGCACTTACACACAAACAGGCAATACACTCATACACATAAAATAAAAACAAATAAAATAAAAATGAACAAAAAGAATTATCCAATACCTATTAAGAGAGTTGGCTCCTTGAAGGCAGGTCTAATTGTAGAAAGTGAAACTCCAGTATCTGCATATGGTAGACACATGGCAGCTTTTCACTATTCAAAGTTAAAACAGACAAATAATATGACTAAAGAACATATTAAGAAAGGAGTTCATTGACTCTTCCCTTTAGACAGACACTTCTATTATTTCAGCTCCATGACAGAGGCTGCCTTATAAAAACTCAAGTTTCTTTCAGCTGTCTTCTAGGTAGACATTTCTGTTGGATGGGTTCACAGATTCAAGAGGAATTCCTTAAAGGACAGAATGATCTGAAGTTGTCACACTGAAAGCATTTCCAGAGCAAGGCAAGAAATTGTGTCTGCTCCTGGGTACAACTTTAATAATTTTTATCAGTTGACTATGAAAATTCATATGAATGATGAAGAAAATATTTAAATCTGGACTTCCAGTTACTTTTGCAACTTTGGGGTTCTGAATTACTGATACGAGCATGGAAGATTCATGTGTACATAATCCTCAAATTTCTAGTGAATCAAAGAGGGTCATATTGCTTCATGGAGTGGATGAACACTTGCAGAGACGACGTTAGGCAGGGAGCCAGGAATTCGATAGACCTGGGGGAGTAGGGGTAGGGGACAGTTCAATTCCAGAAATGGACATTGTAATAGCTAGTGGGAGTTTGGAGTGGTGTTTGGAAAACAGCTATATCAGAAGCATAAAACTGATGGAAATTGATAAGAATTAGACCAGATCTTTGGTAGAAGTAGAAGAAAATCATGTTGACTTCTGAAGACATGAGTTCTTGGACACAGAAGGAAGCTAAACCCACAGTAGTCACTAAGTCAACCAAGATGGGAAAGAACCTTAAAGAAAGGTAATTAAGAGAGATAAGGAAGTAGATTTAGGACTGATATTGGTTAAGATAACAACAGCACACCTCAGAAAACAAGACTTACCTAATCATTACAATGTAATTTGAACTTAAAGATGATCTTCACCTCACAGGTTGAAGAAATGATATCTCAACCCTGCAAGGTGGAGTTGATCCTACTTCCAGAAGCCTGCACTCATCTGGACATGTGTAGGAGGCTAAGAAGTCTTGGACTGTATGTTTGTGGGTTTTCATGTTACCAGGGAAAACTTTTCAGCACAGAGGGGACACTGAGAGTGGGCTCTTACAAAAGCTTTTTGTTGCTCAGGGAGAAGAAAAGGAAGAACTCACATTATAGACCAATCTATTCTATGGTTAAGTCTGTGATATGTTATAGGAAAATTTTATTTCTTCAAAGGAAATGCAGAGAATGTCCAAAAAAAGAGAAATTAAATAGATTCTCTCTATATTAGTTACCTTTCATGTTGCTCTGTTGGGGTATATAGGTGGTTAGGGTAGAGGAGGGAATACAGGGAGGGGTACCTAACACTACAGACCTTTTGGAAAAATTGTATGGGAATCTACTATGGGAGAAGGAGAGAAAGAGAGAGAGAGAGAGAGAGAGAGAGAGAGAGAGAGAGAGAGAATGCAAACATTACAGGCTATTGTCATTGTCCTTGGTTACTCTCTAGAACTTGATGGCAAGACTCTATTTCTGAAGACACTGCACACTTGAGTCATAGGATATGGAGGAGTCAAGTTGGTACTGACCAGTAAACGTTATCCCTACTGGTTAGCTTTCACAGTGCTGGAAAGTGCTATGCACACTACTGGGGAAGAAAAGTAATCATTCCTCTTATCCATTTGTGAGCCCTGTGAGCTGCAGTAACAACTAACCCAATGGGATACGCCCATTGCTGCAGGAGTGGCAGGAATGTTATGGGAGTAGCCAACTGCTCTCTGAGTAACTTTAGGCCTGTTCCCCAGGATGGAACTCATGCCCAGCACTGCTAATAGGCCCCAAACTGGTGGCCAGGTAGGTCAGAGACTTTAGAGGAGAGCCTGCTACTGTTAGTCCACTAAATGAGCATAGTATTCAACTGATTCCTAAAGGTTTATTGTTATATCCATAGCTTAGTGCATCTATGAACTCTTTTTATCTTTTGGTCTTTTTGAGACAGGGTCTCCCTGGAGCCCCAGCTGTCCCGGAACTCACTCTGTAGACCAGGCTGGCCTTGAACTCACAAAGATCCACCTGCCTCTGCCTCCCGAGTGCTATGATTAAAGGTGTGGGCCACCACACCCGGCCATCTATGAACTCTTATTAGAGACACTTCTTTCTGTAGTATATGGCAAGTAACTCAGGCCTAAATTGGACACCTAGATCACATTTCTCCTCTCAAGGCTCAGGGACCATTATGGAAGAAGGAGCAGAAATATTGTAAAAGCCAGAGGTGGTGGATGACTACAGCAAAACATTGTTTTCTGACTACAACAGAGTAGTTGCGCATATGATCTAATAGTGGCTGTGACTGTTAGCCATAAGAATACTAATGCATCTCTCAGCTCTCATCAATGAGGCTGCCTTATGCAACAGAGGGCAATGAACACAAATTGCCAGTGTACAGAAAAAAAGTCTGTAGTGTGGCGCTGGAGAGATGGCCTAGCGGTTAAGAGCGCCGACCGCTCTTACAGAAGACCAGGGTTCGATCCCCAGCACCCACATGGCGGCCGAGAACCGTCTGAAACTCCAATTTCAGGAGAACTCCAGTTCCAGGGGAATCCGACACCCTCTTCTGACCTCCGCGGCATTGCACGACACGGGTGCACAAACCTGCATGCAGACAGTACATTGATACACATACAGAAATAAATAAATGCCGGGCGTGGTGGCGCACACCTTTAATCCTAGCACTTGGGAGGCAGAGGCACGCGGATCTCTGTGAGTTCGAGGCCAGCCTGGTCTACAGAGTGAGTTCCAGGACAGCTGGGGCTACAGGGAGACCCTGTCTCAAAAAGACCAAAAAAAAAAAAAAAAGTCTGCAGTGTGTGGGTCATTGGACTGGACTCCTATATTAAACTTCACTCACCCAGGGCTCAGGGACCATTGCAGAACGGGGTGGGGGGTGTGGAAAGATTGTAAGAGCCAGGGGAGGAGGTGCACGACCAGAGGGATATAGAATCTTAAAGGCTCCTGGGACCTTGCTCATATGAACCTACAGCAATGGTGTCAGAATGCACGAGACCCATGCGAACTCAAGCAGACAGAACCCCAACAAAGAACTGTGGAAATGGGCAGCAGAGCCTAATTTTAGTCAAAGGACTATTGACAATTGATTACTACTCTAGATAGGCTGAATAGACCTCAGTTGATGAACTTGCACTGAGGGACATCTGGGGACACTGACTTGACTCGGTAAGTCTAAATACAAATGACAGAATGCATGATACCCAGTGAGGGGCTGTGGACGGATGCTGATGGAGAAAAGGGTATAAAGATGATCAAGATGTTCTATATGCAGGGCCAGGTGTATGGTGCACGCCTTTAATCCTAGCACTTGGGAGGCAGACCCAGGAGGATTTCTGTGAGTTCAAGGCCAGCCTGGTCTACATAGTGAGTTCCAGGACAGCTGGGCTACAGGGAGACTATGTTTCAAAAAGACCAAAAAACAGAAAAGATGTTTGATATGAAATGCACAAAAATTCAGTGAAAATTTGCAAAACACATTATGTATATGTAATTCTCAAAAAAGGATATATATCATGCAAGAAAACAAAGCCAATTAGTTCTGAAGCAAGGGAACATAAAAAAATGGTAAAAGCAACTTAAGGAAGGAATGATGTATTGCGGCTCACAGTTCAATCGTCCATCGTGGCTGGGAAGTTACGGAGGCAGCAGCTTGGGGGAGGTCACGTGGCATCCACAGTGGTAAAAGAAACACGAATGCTTAGTTCACATCCTTTTTATCCAGCCCAAGTGCCCAACTCACGGAATGATGCCCCTGCAGTTAAGGTTAGTCCTCCTGCCTCAATTCACCTAGTCTACAAAATCTGTCGTAGGTATGCCTGGAGGCCTGTCTCCTAGGTGATTCTAGGTCCTGTGAAATTAACAATCGTAATTAACCATCTCATGCTGAAGATCTCATATTTTCAAGCAGGCGCAGGAAGCAGAGACAGACTGGAAATGCGACATGGCTATCTATCCCCCAGTGATGTATTTCCTCCCATGAGGTGACACATCCTAACCCCCCCCCTGCAATCAAAACAAAACAAAACAAAACAAAATAACCCAGTTCCACCAACTAAGGACAAAGTGCTCAAATACGCAGAGCCTATGGAGGATGCTTCCTTCAAAACCACCGCATGAAGTGAACATGAAAGGTCATTTTCTGATTTGGTTGTCTCAGGAGCAGCTAAGAAGAGGGCATGTCACTTGTCCCCTGTTTACAAGACAGGTGCTCCTGTTTGGTTCGACCCACTGAGTTCATGAAAATGCCTGTAGTGGCTAAATCATAAACACTTGCAGCAGAAATATTGTAATAGTTTTTCACCTTCCTTCTCTCCTTCCTTCCTTCCTTCCTTCCTTCCTTCCTTCCTTCCTTCCTTCCTTCCTTCCTTCCTTTTCCTTTTGTTATTTCTTTTTATTTTCGCAGCGTTGAGGATAGAACTCAGAGCTGCATGCTCTGGGCAAGTACTTTATCCTGAGCTACAACCCCCAACTCTTGCTTTTTTTTTTTAAAGTGATCTGACAACACAGCACGATGGACTATGCTAAGCGTATTTGAGTGGTGCTAAAAGAACTTTTAACCTTTCCATTACCAATTCTCCTTCTTAAGGTCTAATATCTCAGAGACTTCTAATCCTGCTGGACCAAACAGTCTAATCAGCAGGAATGCAAAATTTTCTGCTTTCAACTATTTCCAATTTAAAAAATAAGATTTTTTCATTGTAATAGGTATAAAGAAAGATATTTCAGGCACTTTTGAAAGGCCAAAAGAAAAAATTATTCTAAGCACAAAATCTGACAGAAATGTACATGGGTGCAGAACCCGCCTAGTTTTAGTAGGCGGGCAAACCTAAAGTATCTAGAATCAGAGGATTATTTTCCCCTTGTATTTTGTAATCACCCTCAAGCTTTAGCCATGAAATAACCTGAAAGTATGTTGTCTATTGGTTTGAAATTTTAATTTAGGTTATTTTTAATTTTATTGCTGAATTTTTATTTAATCTTTGCAATGTTCATACACTATAGTTTGATGACATTTGGATCCGCTCCCTTCTCCTCACCTTCCCCTGCCGCTCCCCACCAAATTTAATGAGCTCTCTCATATATACCATGGCCTACAGAGGATTATCTGTATCCTCCAAAGTCCTTCAGAACGGACTCATTTACTGTGCCCACCAAGAACCCCGACCCTGCAAGACACTGTCCTCCCTCTCCCAGTAGCTGTCAATTTCCAAAAGTTCCCTAGATTGGGTTGGGATTTCTTATCCACTTCCCTGTGTCTATGGTGGGACTTTGTCTGGTTTGAGCTTCATGGGACTTGTGCGTGCTGTTACCATTGCTGCGAGCACGATGAGTAAGTGGTTGGCTGTCCACAAGACTGTTTCTCTGACAATGATCCTTGAGCCTTGGAAGGCAGAGGTTTGAAATAGCTGTCCTAGTCAGGGAAAAACAGTCTGTGGCCTCTTGTTCTGTGCACACGGCCAATTTTGGGTCTGCGTGTTAATCACCATCTGCTGCACAAGGAAGCTTCTCTGGTGAGAATCGTGAGATGCACTCATCCTAAGTGTAGAGGTTGCATTGAAGATGTATCACTTAGGGTAAAACATCTCACAGACACCTCTTCTCTGCATTTGACCTGTTCAAGAACTCTGCAGTAGTCGCCATCTGTTGAAAAAAAAAAAAAGGCTTCTTTGATGAGTGAAAGGTGCACTTGTCTGTAAATATGAAGATGCATATTTAAAATTAAGAAATGACATTGGCCTAGGGATGTAGAAAACGGGTGCTTCTCTAGGGTCTATGACCTCTCTGGAATTTTTTATTGATGTTTTGTGTATTTCATACATCATTTCTCAGTCCAATTTAGACACATTCCCCTTTCCCTGTCCCCCCACCCCACCCCAGTTCATGCATTCTGCCATACATGTCTTTGCATCTTTTTCTCAGTCTTTTTAAAGTTTTTCTCTGTAGAGTTTTATTGTTTTGGGCAGAAGTTAACTGTTTTAGTCAGTTCTTTGACCCAGTCCTTTTGTCGTTGTTGTTCCCTCCCGTTTGTATTACTCCAAAATATGCCTATATACAAATCACATATATACCAAAATTAGACCTCTGAAAATAAACTGTATGTTAATTCCAAAATATGTTTAGGAATTCACATTAAACTTTGTTACTTTTATGACAGTTTAAGCTGACTGATTTCATAGGTTCATTTGACTTGAACTTTAGTTGAAATGCTTCATTTCCACTTCCTTGAATCTTGAAGCCAACTGAATGAAAATGATTGGTGTTATTGGTGCTGTCACTGGTTGGTAAAACATTATTAAATTTTTGAAGTTTCAATGGTTTACTATGCTAGATGCACTAAATATGGCCTCTCCATCATTTCCAAGATTTCAGTTCAGCGATGTTAAGTGTGTGCACAATGCTGGTCCACTAGTCTCTAGAACTTTTTCACCATGCAAAACTGAAATTCTATGCCTTTTATACAGCATCTTATCTGCATTCTAGCAAATGTCATTCTACTTTCACAGAAGCCCAACATGAAGGAAGTCAAATAGCACTTGTCTTCAGTGAATAGTTAATTTTGTTCACATAATTCCTCAGGATGTGTCCATTTTGTAGCATGCGTCAGAATTCTTTTCTTTTTAAAGAGTGAATAATATACTACTAACATTTGAGCTTGTGGGTGCTTATTCAATATTGTCTTTGTTGATTTGTTATTAATCAAAAGATTCAGTTCCTTAAATGGAAGATCCTGATGTGTCTGTGAGTTGATTCAGACTTCATCGATTTAGATTCATCTTTGGAATTTTAATACTGCAGCTTAAGGCTACAAATCTTTGATATTGACTTGAAAGGGCAAGTAGCTGTGTTTAAAATCTATTTGTTAGGCAGTGGAAGAGAAACAGGGTCTGTAGCCCAAGCAGGCCTAGAACTCCCTATGTAGACCAGGTTGGCTTTGATCGCACAGACAGATCTGCCTGTCTCTGCCTCCTGAGTGCTGGGACTAAAGGCATAGGCTACCACACCCAGTCGAAGATGGAACTTTTCAAGTCTTTAGCAAAACTGTTCCTTCCCTCTCTCCTTCCCCCTAAGCCTGCTTTCCTTCCTTCCTTCCTTCCTTCCTTCCTTCCTTCCTTCCTTCCTTCCTTCCTTCCTTCCTTCCTTCCTTCCTTCCTTCCTTCCTGTGGATGGATCTCTTACAGCACAGAGTGTGAGAATCTAGGGACCAGATGTGTTGGAGTTCTTGCAGTCTTTTGTTTTGGAACATTTTGACTCTTTGGCATTCCAAGCAGGTAGACTCTAGGAGGTGCAAGTCTGACGTACCCACTTCCATGCACAGCAAAGCGATGGCCTATCTACCTGGCTCCAGGGTTGCGGTGCCACTGCAGTGCGGTCAATTATTTTAAATTAGAGCTTATCGTTGTATTAGAGACTGTACTGGTTCAATCTCTCAAGTTGATGCAACCTAGAATCAGAGTTCAGTTGAGGAATTATGTGGACCCAGTTGGGTTGAGGGCATGTCTGTGGTGGGCTGTCTTGACTGTTAATTGATATAGGAAGACCCAAGTTCATTGTGGGCAGCATCAGTGCCCAAGCAGAAGGTCCTGACTATATATAGGACAGGAGAATGTGAGATGAGAAGCAGAAGTAGAAGCAGGCAGCACTGTGCACGCATCTGCTCTTGGCTGTGGATGGAGGTGAGCAGCTTCCAGTTCCTGCCTTGACTTTCCTGCTATTGTGGACTGTAACCCAAATAGCCCTTTCCTCCTAAAGTTGTTTTTGGTCAGAGTATTTTGTTACAGCATCAGAAATTAAACGGAGACAGGTAGAAACTTTGTCTTTCTGTCTCTGTGTACAGCATTGCCTTTGCAAGGAATGACAGGAGCAAATGAATCTTCAAGGAAACTCACAATGAAGTTGTATCCACTTGTAGACTGAGTCTCTCTGTGAGATAAAAGTCAATCTAAGGTCGAAATGTAATGAAAATGATACCTCCTTCCCAAGAGTGAAGTTCTGTTGGTGACAACTAAGTGTTCTGACAGTGGAGTTTCATATTCCAGATTGATTGCTGGAGAAATTTAAAAAGCATCAACTGTTATAATGCTCTGAATATATAAAAGTACCCAGAGAGGTAATGCTAATCTCCATGCAAGTCAGTGCCATCAGCCACTAATTTGTTTTCTGTTCTATTCATGACACAATGCAGTGGTTGAAGATGGTCTTTGTTGCAGTTATCCTCATTTACCTTTCAAATCGGACATTGGTAGTTTTAAGATTATGCTTTGGAAAAGTAGTTTCTTCAGAGGTGGCCTTACTTCTGAAGCACACAGAGCAGTACTTGGCAGACAATGAGTGCTGAAGGAGAATTTATTTTTATGTATTTTTTTTATTAGTGTATGCAAGTAATAGAAAACAATAGCTTTCCTTAAGACATTTTCATTGATGTGGGTAATGTACTTTGATAACACTAACACTCATACGGGCCTTTCTTCCCCTCAGTGCCCCACCGACTCCTTTCTCTTCCCAAATGACCCCTATCTGCTTTTGTGAATTAAAAAAAATGTAGCTTCTGTACATGGGATTAAAATGGAACCTGTATTTACCAAAATTTATAAGCAGAATCTTCTTTGGTGTTTCTTGGTTTAAGTTCTTTTTAAAATATCAATTAAGCTGGGTGTGGTGGCACACACCTTTATTCTCAGCACCCGGGAGGCAGAGGCAGGTGGATCTTTGTGAATTCTAGGCCAGCCTAGAACTACACAGTGAGTTCCAGGACAGCTGGGGCTACAGGAAGACCCTGTTTCAAAAGACCAAAAAATATCAAATATCATCCATAAATAGCCTCCTTAGAGTCATCAAAATGTAGAAATATAAGGAAGTTATAATGTAAACAAATATAAGGAAATTTTAGAGATGATTAATGAGCATTTATTTATGGATTAATAAGGGATTACACTAAATTAACTCAAGGCAAAGTGATTTAAGTTTATGAACCAAAGATGAAAACTGTATTTTCAGGATATTTGTTAAATTTAAGAGTGTAAGTTAAGATTAATTCATACTTCATGTCTCTGTGTCACCACTTTGGGAGCTCAGGAAACAGATGAAGTGAACATTTTTAAACACCAAGGTTTGGTTAGTTATGCTGTATTTATCAACCAAAGTTTCTGTGTTACTAATCTTGTAAGCCCTGTGTGAAGAGAAGAGATGGAGTCTTGTCTATCCTGTTGTACACAGTTAAAATTTTGATTTGGATGATAGTTAGGATTTTATTTTCAAATCTCTTTAGTTATAACAAGTCTAGTTGGTTTTATTATTTATTTATATTTATTTATTATTTTATCATATTTTTAAAGACAGAGTCTTGCTGTGTTGCCCAGGTTGGTCTTGAACTGTCTGTGCAGCTCAGAATGATTTGACACATAACCCTACTCCCTCAGCCTCCTTAGTGTTTGGATTACAAGTGTGGGCACTAGGCCTGACCCAAATTGATTCTTTCAAGTAATACTACACTTTCAATGAAATAATTTTGTTTCCTCCATACAAAAATAGTAGTTATGGAGCCCGTGATCCCAGCATTCAAGATGTTGAGATGGAGCCTGTGATCCCAGGACTCAAGATGTTGAGATGGAGCTGGTGATCCCAGCACTCAAGATGCCAAGATGGTGCCCGTGATCCCAGGACTCAAGATGCTGAGATGGAGCTGGTGATCGCAGCACTCAAGATGCCAAGATGGTGCCTGTGATCCCAGGACTCAAGGTGCTGAGATGGAGCCTGTGATCTCAGCATTTAAGATGCTGAGATGAAGCCTGTGATCCCAGAACTTTTCGGAGCCTCTGATCCCAGCACTCAAGATGGCGAGATGGAGCCCACGATCCAGGACTCAAGATACTGAGATGGAGCCAGATCCTAGAAATTTTTGGAGGAAAAAAAAAAAGAAAAAAAATTAAAGGGAACAACAGCAACAAAAAGACTTGCTCAAAGAACTTACCCAAGCAGTAAACTTCTGCATCAAAAAGTTAAAAAAAGACTTGAGAAAAAGATACAAGACAGGACTTAACATGTATGGCAGAATGCATGAGTAGGGGGGTGGGGCACAGATGGGGGACAGGCATAGACTTGATTAAGAAATATTGTATGAAATGCACAAAAGCTCAATAAAAATTAAGGAGAAAAAAAACCCCAAACCCAAAAATGTTAGTTTTATGATAACTCAGATTATTTAACGATGTCTTTAGAAGGCAACTAACTAAAAAGTGTGATCAGTGAAAAGTTAGAGGGAAGGAAAAAACTTTTGAGTTTGGGAGCATTGAGCCTATCTTGAATAGATTTGATCTGGAAAGAGACCAGGTTAGAGGCTCAAATCAATTTGGCTAAAATCTGGCATGTATTCTGGAAATAGTTACAGCTCATACCCTAATACAGAGCGAGTGCATTTACAGACAGCATTCAACTTAGATAGGAAGCGTAAGTAGATTTCTACTTCTGACCTCCTTTTTATTCTTCCTGAATTCCAGTGCTAACCATGCAAATACAGAGTTTTGAGCCAAGTAGAACCTCGTACAATCTAAGAAACCACATCTGATGAGTGTGACCTTCTGTCTAAACTCTGAGCAATTTGTAAAGTCCTATTTTATGTCTATAGATAAAGTCTGTTGTCCCTTGTAGCACATTTTAGCATTTGAATGAAGATCATAGTGTAAAGCAGTTGCTGAGCTCGGTGAAAACCTAGCTCTTCTGCTTACTGTTTGTCATGAGAGGTAAGGCTTGGGGATAGTAAAATAAAATATCAATGAAAATGGGCTAGAGCCACATGATTTGAAGTTCATAGAGCTCTTTGGAGCTAATTCTTTTTAAGTGAATTCATGAAGATGTTAGCACATCTCTTTAGTGATAAAATTGTGGTGACAGTGAAATTTCTAACCTTATCCAAGAGCATGGATTACAGAGTTTATTAATTTTACAATTTAAGAATAATTTAATAATAACAGTGTAGAAAATATGTGTTACAAACACTGATTTTTTTTGTAAATCTCTTTAATATTGGCATGGTCTAATAAAGATGCATGTGGCCACCGTGCGATTTACACATGCTAAATATTTTTAGATCGATTTGAACCAGAGGGATTGGAGAGCACTCCTTTAGAAGTCTCAGGAGAACTGTTTAGCATTTTTGTGATAAAGACTCATATGCACATGATATAAAATCTCGCATATAATATAATTTGAACATTTAATTAGATTACCTTTTAACCTTCATGAAATGTTAGATTTCAAACTTAATAAAGGAGGTGGAGTGTGTATATTTGTTGTGCTTGTTCTAATACAATGTAGACCTTAGACTTCTTTTTTTTTTTTCAGCCTAGGCAACATTATGTTCAAGGGGGAAAGGAGAAAAACACAATAGAAATAAAGGGTATGCATCAATATCTTTAAGTTTTTGTGCATGAGGTCATAGATCTGTCCATTTGGCAAAGATCTGTTTTAGAAGACGGCATTTTGATGATGCAGAATTTTACATTGCTGGCATGTGGACAGGAATGAACAAGGCGGATGGCTACATGGAGTTGGCTTTCCATTTGTCACAAGCCTTTTCATTGCTAAGAAAAGCAAACTGTACATGGTTTAGATGTATTCTGAAGAGAAAAATGAAGGGAACACTCCTGTGTTCTCTCTGGTGCACCAGTAATGACAGTAAATGACGATCCCCATTACAAACAAAAACAGAATAAATTGTCACTTAATTGAACACAATGATGCAAAGATCGCCAAGGGGCTGCTTTTCCATAAGAAGTGTGTTCTGAGAAGCATCCCGGATCATAACTGAACCCTAAATCTGTATCGACCCTAAATCTTCAGTGTGTAATTGCCATACTAGTAGGTAACTAGATTAAGTTGGTGAAATATCTTAACAGGAATATCTGGGGATATATACAGCACAGTCAATTTCCTTTAATAAATAAATTTATTCCTTGTTGCTTTGTATTTCATGATAGCAGCTATAAACTTCTTTTTTTAAATTTTATTTCTTTTTGTATGTGTATGAATGTACTGTCTGCATGCAGGTCTGTGCACCCGTGTCGTGCAATGTTGCAGAGGAAAAGAGGGTCTCGGATTCCCCTGGAACTGGAGTTCTCCTGGAATTGGAGTTACAGATGGTTCTCAGACGCCATGTGGGTGCTGGGGATCGAACCCGGGTCCTCTGCAAGAGCAGTTGCTGCTCTTAACCGCTAGGCTATCTCTCCAGCCCCAGCATGCCTTCATTTTTANACATTCCAGGAATCATCTTTCCCTCTTCGTATCACCTGTACACCCTGAAGTTCAGAGAATCAATGAATAAATGGAGATAATATGGCAAAAAAAAAAAAAAAAGTCTCCATTAATACATTAACAAGAAAACACACTAAGCATGTGGGTTTGCTCCCAACTTGGAGTCTTCCAGCCAGAGCTGGTCCAAACAATGGCTAATAAAGCAAGCCGGGACTCCCAGCCAGTTCTTTCCACTTGTCTGCCTTGGTTTTCAGGTCACCTCGAATTCCATTCCCGATCAGCTGAGGACAAGTCGGTGCGAGAGCGGGCCAGTACATCATGAGCATTTGCGAAAGGCTGGTGGTCCCCAACATCATCATCGCTCTGCAACAGCTGTGAGTGTCCAAAGAGGCGCCTCTTCAGGATGGGTCAACTAGGATAAGGTACACCACGTACAGGGAGAGATAAATTATAATGGCAACCTTGATTGTGACAGAGCTTCTTCGTACGCCTCTACTTCAGGCCCCAGCACAGGCATGGGCTCCGAAACATGAAGGCAATCACAATCTTTCTGAGATATGTTCTTATTATAAATATGCCCAGGATTCTCTTTTAGGGAGGGCATATACATTTACATCTGACATCCTCGAAATTCTGTGCCTCGCGGACGCAGCGCCACTCCCGGCCTCCAGCTCCCGCTTTGCGCTGCCCCACGTGGGTGTGGCTTCCACTGGGGCCGCCCGCCCCCTCCATTGTCTTCTTATTACCTGCACATTTCTGATAAGCATATTGTCATTCTTTGTGTGGGGGAGAGGTATATGTGTGGAAGGCACAGGACAACCTTGGGCGTCAGGTGTCGTTCTTCAGACACTCTCTCCACCGTTTCTTTGATTCAGGGTCTCTAGCTGACAGCCTGCCAAGTGGGCTCAGCTAGGATAGCTGGCCACAGGTCATGGGGTTCCGTCGGCCTCTGCTCCCCAGCCCATGCCCCACACCCAGCCTCATCCTGTAATTCTTTTTTATATATTATTTTACTTATTCTCTATGTGTATGAATGTACTGTCTGCATGCATGTCTGTGCACCGCGTGTCGTCCAGATGCGCAGAGTCAGAAGAGGGCGTCGGATTCCCCTGGAACTGGAGTCAAAGACATTTCTCAGCCGCCACGGGGTGCTGGGGATCGGAACCTGAGTCCTCTGCAAGAGCAGTTTGCGCACTCCAATCGCTAGGCCATCTCTCCAGCCCCCATCCTGTTAATTCTTTATTGATAGTGTTATTCTTCAATATTGTAGTATGTCTTTTTTTCTCTCTGACTGCTTTAAGATTTCCTCCTTATATTTTAATATGATATATGTAGACATATGCTGACTTTTACAATTATCATTCTTGGTTCTCAGAGATTCTGTGGTTGGTGGTCTATAATCTGATTTGCTGGAATTTTCTGTGTGTAACAAAAAGAAAGGTGAAGAACAGATCTGCCTAGTTGTCCTCTGCTTCCTTCTCTAGCCATTTCTTAACTTATTGTCTCACGCCTAAATGTAGAAGATGCCTTTGCACAGAAGCATAGCAGAACACCTGACTTTTCTTGTTTTCAATCTATCTCTTCGAATCTAACACCAGCTTTCTCATTCACGTACCCCAGAAATATCCCTCCAGGGTCTAGAACTGACCCATTCAAAGACTCATGGATGTTTTGGAAGTACTCCAAGCTTTCACAGTGTACCAGACCGTATAACGCAATTTATAGGTCAAGAGATGTATGTGTCTTGTCAATAAGGGTTTTAGGGCCTTGTATAAGTTAGCACCTTAGAAGCAATGCTTACTCAATAATGTAAAGAGAATTGACTTTTATCCTGTTATAGTGTTCACATGATGTGGCAGAGGGAATCCCCAGAGGAGCAGGTTCTCAGCTAGGATTTATTGTTTACTAAGGAGAGAGAGCCTTTGGCAATAGTCCACAAGGAAGAGAGCATAGGGCAGAACAGACACCGGCTAACTGGTGCTTCATCTACCTCCATAAGAAGCAATGAGCTACCATGGACCCACAGAGTTTCCCCAGAGTGGACAAAGACAGAAATGGCTGTACACTCCTCTACCCACTGACCACTAGGTGTAGGCCAGCCTGAGAAGGGATATAACCTCGACGAGGTGACTCTGTAGCTGTGATAATCTCTGAAGAAATTGACAACTGAAGGCTGTCAGTGGACAGGATTCCTGGCAGCTAGAGCAGTATGCCCAAGTTGAAGGGCAGATCTAGAAGGTACATCCCCACAGCCCTTCACACGAATGATCTGGAGACACATATTTAGAAGTAGGGCACTCTAGGACTCAACTCAAACCTGAGTCCATTTAGTGTTGCTCACATGTGCATGAGCTTAAGGCTTCATGTAGGCTTGCAATCTTGTAAATTTCCCCATCCATGTTGACATGTCAACTGGTGCAATTATGCATGTCTTGTGTAGGCAACCATATTGTTGACACTTCACCAGTGCAACTTCCCTGTCACAAATGTCTACAAGACACTAGCAATAGGTGTCTTGTACCTTTGGCTCCTTTGTTATCCTTTTGAATATGTTTTATTCTTATTTCATGTGCATGAGTATAGTTGCTTGCATGTAAGTGAACTCGTGTCAGTCATCACTGCCAGAAATGAGAAGGACGGCATCTAGCATGCATACGACTTGACAGTTGAACGACCTAGTTGTGTGTTGCCAGTGCGTGGCTGAGAATTTGCTACCTGTCACCTTCTCGGAAATAACCCAGGTGCTCCTTAACTCGCCCTCAGCCATCTCTCCAGCCCTTTGTTCCTTTGGCTCTTACAAACTTCCCAAGCCTTCTCCTGCCATGTTCTCTAAGCCTTGCAGATAGGGGTTGCATTGGAGTTTATTAGTTGGGGCTGGGCAACCCACAGTTCGAATTCTTTACTTGTAACCAGTTGTTATTCTATTATAATGTCTCTGTTGCAACAAAGAAGCTCTCCTCGATGAGGGTGACAGATACGCATTTAGATAGTTAAAATATATCAGTTTAGAAAAATGGTGAGTAATAGGCTCTCCTCTAGGCTGCATGACTTCTCCAGCCACAGGTAGTTGGGGAAGATTACAGTACAGGCATGAATTCCTTCCTATTGAATTGGGCCTTCAGTCCAGTTTAAACAGCTGTTGGCTACTCCCAAGATCTAAGTGCTATTATTGAAATAAAAGCACTGGGCAAACCTTGCTGTGCAGACACTGCTGTGTTTCATGGGCTCTACAGATGGGTATGACTACTGGTTGCCTTTCCCTTGGCAGCTTGCATAGCACCTTCTGATACTATAAAGAGCTAGTCTTCCCAGAGGAGTCTTCTCAGCTCAGTTCCAGCTTCATTCCTCCAAGTCCATTGCCCTGTGATGGACGGCACCCATGTCGTGTGGAAGACATGCGTTACCCTAGCTATCAGATAGAATGCTTATATATGTTAAATATGGGGTAAGGATTGTGATTTGGAGGTGTGATGAACTTTCACAGCGCCGGTCACAGGCATGCTGTAACAAGGACTTCTGACAGTCGACAACGCCTTGTGTCTACTGTGTGAAGGACACCTGTCTTTGCCTTTTTCCAACATCAGTGCAAAATGTCAACATGAATAGAGAAAGGCAAAAGGTGTCTGAGCAGAGTTTTGTCAATCATGTTGAGTGTGCGGACCCTTGAAAGGATGTCAGTGAACCTCACAATCTCACAGATCGTCCTTTAGCAACAACGGAGACATCTACATCCCAACCCAGGCAGGCTGGTGAAAGACACCGCGATAAACAGGACAGACCCCTGAGTGAAGAGCCCTGTGACTTTCTTTGGCCCCGATTTGTACTTCCTTCCTCAGTCACCCATGAAAAATGCTAACCTGTGAGAACGCACATCCAGAATAGCACTCAAAGGAGTGGCAGCTTGGAGGGTTTCCAAAGGTGTCCCGAAGACTTGGAGGCTCCTCCCTTGGAAGGACAGGATGATGTCTACAGCAGCATAGTCTCAACAGAAAACCATTGAGATGCTGTTCTTTCCACTAAGTTATCAGACTTGTGGAAATTATTAGAACCTAAAATTCAACATAATGTACTTGGGTGGGCAGAAAGGAGGAAATGAATTCCCAATTATTTCATCTTTAGCAAAACCCCAAAAGTATTAGATCTCTGCTTTCTTAATATTTTTATTTTTTATTTATTTATTTTTATGTGTATGATATGTACTGTCTGCATGTAGGTTTGTGCACCCATGCTGTGTGCAAGTGCCGCGGAGGTCAGAAAGAGGTCGTTGGAGTCCCCTGGGAACTTGAGTTAAAGATGGTTCTCAGCCGCCATGTGGGTGGTGTTGGGGATCGAACCCCAGGTCCTCTGCAGAAGCAGTTGGCAACTTCTTAACCACTAGGCCATACTCCCAGCCCCAAGGTCTTGCTTATCTAAATCTAAATGTGTGGCTATGTGGGGGCGGGGTCCGACCTTTACTTCATGAAAATCACAATCTCCTAATACGTATCTGTGGCATGAAGAGACAAAGCCCACAGATATTCTTCCCTTCCTATCAGGTAATTGCGCGGCTAGGGAGATTAGTCGCCTATGTTGGATTAGTGCAGCACCGACTGCTTCTCCTGGAATTGGAGTTACAGATGGTTCTCAGACGCCATGTGGGTGCTGGGGATCGAACCCGGGTCCTCTGCAAGAGCAGTCGGTGCTCTTAACCACTAGGCTATCTCTCCAGCCCCACACTTCTTTTCATACGTATTAACGGAGAGATTGTTTTCTGAAGTAAGTCAGACCCCGCCCCCAATAGCACATTTAGATTTAGAAAGCAAAGACCTGGGGCTGGAGAGATGGCCTAGTGGTTAAGAGTGCCAACTGCTCTTGCAGAGGACCTGGGGTTCGATCCCCAACACTCACCCACATGGCGGCTGAGAACCATCTTTAACTCCAGTTCCAGGGGACTCCAACGACCTCTTCTGACCTCCGCGGCATTGCACGACATGGGTGCACAAACCTACATGCAGACAGTACATTCATACACATAAAAATAAATAAATAAAATAAAAATATTAAGAAAGCAGAGATCTAATACTTTTGGGGTTTTGCTAAAGATGAAATAATTGGGAAAATTCATTTCCTCTTTCTGCCCACCCAAGTACATTATGTTGAATTTTAGGTTCTAATAATTTCCACAAGTCTGATAACTTAGTGGAAAGAACAGCATCTCAATGGTTTTCTGTTGAGACTATGCTGCTGTAGACATCA
Organism: Rhizomys pruinosus; assembly: GCA_009823505.1. Lineage (NCBI taxonomy): Eukaryota > Metazoa > Chordata > Mammalia > Rodentia > Spalacidae > Rhizomys > Rhizomys pruinosus. Next base: position 2,487,950 of record VZQC01002218.1, on the reverse strand, counting down.
TCCTGTCCTTCCAAGGGAGGAGCCTCCAAGTCTTCGGGACACCTTTGGAAACCCTCCAAGCTGCCACTCCTTTGAGTGCTATTCTGGATGTGCGTTCTCACAGGTTAGCATTTTTCATGGGTGACTGAGGAAGGAAGTACAGAATCGGGGCCAAAGAAAGTCACAGGGCTCTTCACTCAGGGGTCTGTCCTGTTTATCGCGGTGTCTTTCACCAGCCTGCCTGGGTTGGGATGTAGATGTCTCCGTTGTTGCTAAAGGACGATCTGTGAGATTGTGAGGTTCACTGACATCCTTTCAAGGGTCCGCACACTCAACATGATTGACAAAACTCTGCTCAGACACCTTTTGCCTTTTCTATTCTGTTGACTTTTGCACTGATGTTGGAGGAAAAACTATGGTTGGTCAAAGCACAGGTGTCTTCACACAGAGACACAAGGCGTTGTCGACTGTCAGAAGTCCTTGTTACAGCATGCCTGTGACCGGGCTGTGAAAGTTCATCACACCTCCAAATCACAATCCTTACCATATATCTTTAGCATTCTATTGATAGCATGGTAACTTCCCACAGACATGGGTGCCGTCCATCACAGGGCAATGGACTTGGAGGAATGAAGCTGGAACTGAGCTGAAAGACTCCTCTGGGAAGACTAGCTCTTATAGTATCAGAAGGTGCTATGCAAGCTGCCAAGGGAGAAAGGCAACCAGTAGTCATACCCATCTGTAGAGCCCATGAAACACAGCAGTGTCTGCACAGCAAGGTTTGCCCAGTGCTTTTATTTCAATAATAGCACTTAGATCTTGGGAGTAGCCAACAGCTGTTTAACTGGACTGAAGGCCCATTCAATAGGAAGGAATTCATGCCTGTACTGTAATCTTCCCCAACTACCTGTGGCTGGAGAAGTCATGCAGCCTAGAGGAGAGCCTATTACTACCATTTTTCTAAACTGATATAATTTTAACTATATTCTAAATGCGTATCTGTCACCCCTCATCGAGGAAGCTTCTTTTGCAACAGAGACTATTATAGAGATACACAACTGGTTACAACGTAAAGAATATCTGACTGTGGGTTGCCCAGCCCCAACTAATAAATCTACAATGCAACCCCTATCTGCAAGGCTTAGAGAACATGGCAGGAGAAGGCTTGGGAAGTTTGTAAGAGCCAAAGGAACAGGGCTGGAGAGATGGCTCAGCGGTTAAGAGCACTGGTTACTTTTCGAGAGGACCCAGGATCTATTCCCAGCACCCACATGGCAGCTAACAACTGTCCGTAACTCCAGTTCTAGGCATCTGATGCCCTCTTTCATTTGCAGTGATGACTGACACGAGTGCACTTACATGCAAGCAACATACTCATGCACATGAAATAAGAATAAAACATATTCTAAAAGGATAACAAAGGAGCCAAAGGTACAAGACACCTATTGCTAGTGTCTTGTAGACATTTGTGACAGGGAAGTTGCACTGGTGAAGTGTCAACAATATGGTTGCCTACACAAGACATGCATAATTGCACCAGTTGACATGTCAACATGGATGGGGAAAATTTTACAAGATTGCAAGCCTACATGAAGCCTTAAGCTCATGCACATGTGAGCAACACTAAATGGACTCAGGTTTGAGTTGAGTCCTAGAGTGCCCTACTTCTAAATATGTGTCTCCAGATCATTCGTGTGAAGGGCTGTGGGGATGTACCTTCTAGATCTGCCCTTCAACTTGGGCATACTGCTCTAGCTGCCAGGAATCCTGTCCACTGACAGCCTTCAGTTGTCAATTTCTTCAGAGATTATCACAGCTACAGAGTCACCTCGTCGAGGTTATATCCCTTCTCAGGCTGGCCTACACCTAGTGGTCAGTGGGTAGAGGAGTGTACAGCCATTTCTGTCTTTGTCCACTCTGGGGAAACTCTGTGGGTCCATGGTAGCTCATTGCTTCTTATGGAGGTAGATGAAGCACCAGTTAGCCGGTGTCTGTTCTGCCCTATGCTCTCTTCCTTGTGGACTATTGCCAAAGGCTCTCTCTCCTTAGTAAACAATAAATCCTAGCTGAGAACCTGCTCCTCTGGGGATTCCCTCTGCCACATCATGTGAACACTATAACAGGATAAAAGTCAATTCTCTTTACATTATTGAGTAAGCATTGCTTCTAAGGTGCTAACTTATACAAGGCCCTAAAACCCTTATTGACAAGACACATACATCTCTTGACCTATAAATTGCGTTATACGGTCTGGTACACTGTGAAAGCTTGGAGTACTTCCAAAACATCCATGAGTCTTTGAATGGGTCAGTTCTAGACCCTGGAGGGATATTTCTGGGGTACGTGAATGAGAAAGCTGGTGTTAGATTCGAAGAGATAGATTGAAAACAAGAAAAGTCAGGTGTTCTGCTATGCTTCTGTGCAAAGGCATCTTCTACATTTTAGGCGTGAGACAATAAGTTAAGAAATGGCTAGAGAAGGAAGCAGAGGACACTAGGCAGATCTGTTCTTCACCTTTCTTTTTGTTACACACAGAAAATTCCAGCAAATCAGATTATAGACCACCAACCACAGAATCTCTGAGAACCAAGAATGATAATTGTAAAAGTCAGCATATGTCTACATATATCATATTAAAATATAAGAGGAAATCTTAAAGCAGTCAGAGAGAAAAAAAGACATACTACATATTGAAGAATAACACTATCAATAAAGAATTACAGGATGGGGGCTGGAGAGATGGCCTAGCGATTGGGAGTGCCAACTGCTCTTGCAGAGGACTCAGGTTCGATCCCCAGCACCCACGTGGCGGCTGAGAACTGTCTTTGACTCCAGTTCCAGGGGAATCCGACGCCCTCTTCTGACCTCTGCGGCACTGGACGACACTGGTGCACAGACATGCATGCAGACAGTACATTCATACACATAGAGAATAAGTAAAATAATAATAAAAAAGAATTACAGGATGAGGCTGGGTGTGGGGGCATGGGCTGGGGAGCAGAGGCCGACGGAACCCCATGACCTGTGGCCAGCTATCCTAGCTGAGCCCACTTGGCAGGCTGTCAGCTAGAGACCCTGAATCAAAGAAACGGTGGAGAGAGTGTCTGAAGAACGACACCTGACGCCCAAGGTTGTCCTGTGCCTTCCACACATATACCTCTCCCCCACACAAAGAATGACAATATGCTTATCAGAAATGTGCAGGTAATAAGAAGACAATGGAGGGGGCGGGCGGCCCCAGTGGAAGCCACACCCACGTGGGGCAGCGCAAAGCGGGAGCTGGAGGCCGGGAGTGGCGCTGCGTCCGCGAGGCACAGAATTTCGAGGATGTCAGATGTAAATGTATATGCCCTCCCTAGAAAGAGAATCCTGGGCATATTTATAATAAGAACATATCTCAGAAAGATTGTGATTGCCTTCATGTTTCGGAGCCCATGCCTGTGCTGGGGCCTGAAGTAGAGGCGTACGAAGAAGCTCTGTCACAATCAAGGTTGCCATTATAATTTATCTCTCCCTGTACGTGGTGTACCTTATCCTAGTTGACCCCATCCTGAAGAGGCGCCTCTTTGGACACTCACAGCTGTTGCAGAGCGATGATGATGTTGGGGACCACCAGCCTTTCGCAAATGCTCATGATGTACTGGCCCGCTCTCGCACCGACTTGTCCTCAGCTGATCGGGAATGGAATTCGAGGTGACCTGAAAACCAAGGCAGACAAGTGGAAAGAACTGGCTGGGAGTCCCGGCTTGCTTTATTAGCCATTGTTTGGACCAGCTCTGGCTGGAAGACTCCAAGTTGGGAGCAAACCCACATGCTTAGTGTGTTTTCTTGTTAATGTATTAATGGAGACTTTTTTTTTTTTTGCCATATTATCTCCATTTATTCATTGATTCTCTGAACTTCAGGGTGTACAGGTGATACGAAGAGGGAAAGATGATTCCTGGAATGTAGTGGGTTTCATTATAGGAAGGAAGCTTGATCTCAGAGAAACCCAGTGCTATAAAATAGGCGCTAAGCATGTGCGCCCATAGTGTCAAGGGAGACACCAAGAATATTTGTTGTAGGAATATCTTGAAAAACAATAGCCTAGGTTCAAGGGTAGTCAGTCCTGCTTGTAGGATGATTTCCCAAAGAATAAGAGGCTCATGGAGTTGTCTACCCAGCATTCATTGCCATATAGGCCCATACTCAAATCCTACCGTGACTATTAAGGCAGATTTAACTAGACTTAAGGCAAATAAATAAATAGGAGAGTTCTTAAAAACAGAGTATGTAGGGGCTGGGGCGATGGTTCAGTGGTTAAGAGCACTGGCTGTTTTTGCAGAGAACTGGGTTCAGTTCTTAGCACCACATGGTGGCTAATAACTCCGCAAACTGCAGTTCTAGGGGATCCAGTGCCCTCTTCTGGACTTTTGGGGCATTACATGTGGTACACTTATATGTGTGCAGCCAAAACACTCGTACACATAAAATAAAAAACTAAAAAAAAAAGTGTGTGGAATAAAACTATATTCTTCATGTAATTTATTTTATATAAGACAGTGACTTTTTGAGTCAAATAGAGCTGAGTTTAAATCCAAATTCTCCACTTCTTAGTGAGTCCTTTAATCCTTTAGCCACAGTTTGCCCATCTGTAAAATGAGAATAATAATTTTGGACCCAAAGATGATATGTGGAGTCAGATGGGTGATACTTGGAAGGAGGAGGTATCCAAAAATTAAGAACAATTAATATTATCTAAAAGCACAGGATGTAATAATAATGTATACAGCCTAGGGAAGCAGAAGACAGGAGGCTTGCTTCTCAGGCGTTTGCTTTACTTCCGAGGCTCTTTCATCTCCATTGGAAAGCTTTTGACCGGCTAACTCAGGTTAGATTAAAAAAACAACCCCCCATTTCCCATACCTTCATTCCTCTTGACTTTTTTGAGGTGACAGATCTTATTAGAAAAAAAAGTTTATTAGAAAAACAAGGTTACAGATAGCAAGGCCTGAAAATCAAAGTTGACCTATAGTAGCCTCAAGCTGGAGCCAGGTAGCCCTGGAAAGCAGGGCAGTGCAGAGACGAGACTGTAGGCAGGCCATGAAAGGTTACGTAGACCACAGTAGTGATACCCGCAGCCCAAGGGAGCTGAAAAAGGGACAGAGGCCTTCCTGGGATTCCTGCCTCTGCCTAGAAACTACTCAGTCTTTAAAGACAAAGGCTTTCAATACGTGTTAGGATGTGAAAAAGAGTGAGAAGCACTGACCCAAGGGTTGAGGACTGTAAAGCCACAGCGGACGGACTGTGGATGGAGAGGCAATGTTAGGCTATAGGTACCATCAGATAGTTCGAAGCAAGCAAGGTTTATCATGCTCAAGCAGGGAGAGGATGGCCAAATTCCAGCCTTCCTAGAAGACTAGAAGACAATTCATAGCCACGGGTTGCCCAGCCAGAGCACACTGTGAGTAGTGCAGTGTGAGAGAACCTGCACGGGCCCTAGCTGCCAGTTATGGAATCTCGGAGTTTGGAGGTGAGAATTTGATTTCAACCCGCGGGATTGGAGGCTATGACTTTTTCCTAAGGTAGATACTATACTGGGCTGCAAATCAAGATTCTATTGATCTGGTGCCAATGTCCTGTGAACCTAGAAACAAGAAGTCCTATCAAGTACCTAGGCTAGTGCCTTAAATGTTTCTTGTACTTCTTTTTTTTAAAACCATGCAGCTCTTTTTTTAATTGATGTTTTATGTATTTCATACATCATTTTTCATTTCTGTTCAGGCATATTCCCCTATCCCTTCCTCCCACCCCACCCAAACCATCCCAGATCATGTACTGTATCATCTGCATCTTTCTCTCAGTCTTTTTTTATGTTTAGGAATTCACATTTTCCTCCATTAATTTCGCATTATTCTAAAATATGGATACATACTCCCCACCCATATACAGTAATTACAGAGTCTGAAAATAATTGGCGGGTGGATTCTAGAGCCCATTGAGGGATTCACATTATGACAATATAGTTGCTTACAGATAAACCAAAAATATAACCATACTGTCATTCAGCTTGCCTTTCATCTGGGGGATTTGGTGTTAGCATCCACAAATGAGGGAAACCACTTTCTGTCTTTCTGGGACTGTGTCACCTCACTCAGCATAATGGCTTCGAGCTCCATCCATTTACCTGCAAAGTTCATAATGCCATCCTTCTTTACCACTGAATAGTACTCCATTGTGTAGATGAACCACACTTTTGACATCCACTCATCTGTTGTGGGGCATATGGGTTGGTTCCAGCTCTTTGCTGTTGTGAAGAGAGCTGCAATAAACATGGATGTGCATATATCTTTGCGGTAGGATGAGTCTTTAGGGTATATACCCAGGAGTGGTATGATTGGGTCAGATGGTAAGCTCATTCCGAGTCTTTTAAGGGTTCTCCACACTGCTTTCCATAGTGGTTGTACAAGTTTACATTCCCACCAGCAGTGGATGAGTGTTCACCTTTCCCCACAACTCCTCCAGCATCTGTTGTCTTTTGTTTTCTTGATCTTGGCTAGCTGTACTGGAGTGAGATGATATCCGAGAATGGTTTTAATTTTCATTTCCTTATTTATTAATGATGATGAACAATTTTAAAGATGTTTCTCAGCCATCTTTAATTCCTCACTGGTGAAGACTCTGTTCAGCTCTTACTACCATCTTTTGAGTAGGTCCATTTGTCTTCTTACTCTTTGTTTTTTGAGTAGTTTATATATATTCTTGACATTAATGCTCTGTCAAATGTTCACTGGTAAAGATTTCCTTCCACTCTGTGGGTTTTCTCCTCACCTCCTGATTGTTTCTTTCGCTGTATGGAAGCTTTTGAGTTTTAGAGGTCCCACTTGTCAACTGTTGACCTTACTTCCTGTGTGGCTGCTGTCTGGTTTAGAAAGCTCCTCCTACACCTATGGCTTGTAGGCTGTTGCCAACTTTTTCTTTTATCACCTTCAGTGTTTCAGGCTTCAATTGAGATCTTGATCCACTTGGAGTTTATTTTTACAGGGGAGAGGTAGGGTTTATTTTTGTTCTACAAATGAGGTGATCCATTTTTGCCAGTACCATTTGCTGAACATGCTATCTTTCCTCCATTGAGCTTTTTTGGCCCCTTTGTCAAATATGAGGTGGCTGAAATGATATGAGCTCAGATTTGGATATTCAATTTTGTTCCATTGGTCAATGGTTCTGTTGTTTGGCCAGTTCCAGGCTGACTTTATGACTATAGCCCTGTAATATAGCTTGAAGTCTGGTAATGCAATCCCCGCAGTATTGCACTTTTCACTCAGGGTTGCTTTAGCTATTCAGGGTCTTTTGTTTTTCCCTATGAATTTAAATTTAAGGATTTTCTTTTCTAAGTCTGTAAAAAGCTCATGGGGATTTTGATTGGGATTGCATTGAATCTGTATATAATTTGTGTAGAATGGACATTTTTACTATAATTAATTTTCCAATCCATGAGCATGGGGGGTCTTTCCATTCTTTGTGATGTCATTTTCAATCTCCTTCTTCAGGGGTTTTTAAAATTATTGTTGTAGAGGTCTTTGTGTCTTTGGTTAGGTTTATTCCTAGGTATTTTTTTTTTTTTTGAGGCTATGGTGATTGGGAAGGTCTCCTTAAATTCCTTCTCCAGTTGTTTATTGTTGGTATAAAGAAGGCCTACTGATTTTCTAGGTTTTATTTTGAATCCCTCCACTTTACTGAAACTTTTGATTGTTTCTAAGAATTTCTGGTGGAGTTGTTAGCATCCTTTACATATACTATCATATTACTGCAAAAAGGGGTGTTTTACTTCCTCTTTTCCAATTATACTCCTTTAATTTTGCTTCTTGCCATTGGCCTCGTGAGCATTTCAGCACTATATTGAAAGAGGAGTGGGTATAGTGGACAGCCTTGTAGTGTTCCTGCCTTTAAGGGGAATGCTTTCCAACTTTTCTCCATTTTGGATGATGTTGGCTGTGGGTTTCTTTGTATATGGCTTGATTACATTGAAATGATCCCTCCAGTCCAATTCCCTCTAAGACTTTAAGCATGAAGGATGCTGGATTTTGTCAAAAGCTTTTTCTGCATCAATTGAGATGATTGTGTGGTTTTTTTCTTTATAATCCATTTATGTGTTATGATATTTATTGATTTATTGTGTATGTTGAACCATCCCGGCATCTCTGTAGAATCCAACTGGTCATGAGGGATATATTTTGATGTGGGTCTGTAAGCGCATTTGGCAAGTATTTTGTTGAGAATTTTTGCATCTGTGTGCATCAATGAATTGTTCTATAGTTTTCTTTGTTGTTTTGTGTCTTGTCTTTGCCTGGTTTTGGTATTAGAGTGATGCTGGCTTTGTAGAAGGATATAGTGGCTTGTGCTTCATTAGTAGGATCGAAAGGTTATCCTGGAAAACTGTCAGCCATGAAAGGAAACAGCCAGATTTGACCGGAGTCCAGGTCACAGCTCCAGAGAGAGGGGAATGTTTCCTCTCATCCACCTGTGCCCTGCCCCTTTTCTAAGCCTAGGGAACAACCTGCGGAAGAGGGGGCGTGGTAGAATGTAAGGCGCTGCGATGGGGGGTGAATGGTGAAAACTACAGCAATGTATCTGGCACTCATTTGATCAACTTATTGAACAAACAACCTGTTCACCCCCCACTGGATGGTGGGCGGTAGGTGTTTGGGCACACAGCCTGCAGATAGGTTTTTGCATGAAGGATGCTTGTGTACTCATGGATTATCACTTATGGCTAAAAATGAAAAAAAAAACTGAGGAAAGATGCAGGACAGTTGGGGCAGAATGCATGAGTCTGGATTGGGTGGGGGTGGGGGGGAGGGAAAGGGAAATAAGCCTGAACTGAATTGGAAAAAATGTATGAAATGCACAAAGCATCAATAAAAATTAATTTAAAAAAAAAAAGAAGGAATTTGGTATATTTCCTTCTGTCTGTATCCTTCTGAAAAGTTTGAGTAGTAATGGTTGTAAGACCTCTTTAAATGTTTTATAGAATTCTGCTGTGAAGCCATCTGGGCCTGGGCTTTTTTTTTAGTTGGGAGGCTTTTTATTACATCTTCAATTTACTCAAGTGTTATGGGTCTGTTTAAGTTGTCAATCTCTTCTTGGTTAAGTGTTGGAGAATCCCAGAATTTCAGATATTCATCATTTCTCTTAGGTTTTCAAATTTAGTAGAGTATAGGTTTTTGAAGTATTCTCGTATAATTGTCTGGGTCTTTTCTTTATCTGTTGTGATGTTTCCCCTTTCATCACAAATGCTTATTGATTTGGAGTTGCTCTTCCTTTCTTTTGGTTAACTGGGCTAGAGGTCTGTCTATTTTGTTTATCTTTTGAAAGAACCAGCTTTTGGATTCATTGATTTTTTTTTGTATTGTTTTCCTTGTTTCTATTTCATTGATTTCTGGTTTGATTTTTGATATTTCTTCCTGTCTGGTGGGTTTAGGATTCATTTGTTGTTGTCTTTCAAGTGTTTTGAGCTGCAGTGTTAGATCATTTACTTGTTCTCTTTCTGTTTCTTTTTTTTTAATGTGGGCACTTAGGGCTATAAATTTCCCTCTTAGGACTGACTTTAATGTATCCCACAGGTTTTGTTGTGTTGTATTGTCATTTTCATTTAGTTCCAGTAATACTTTTATTTCATTCTTTATTTCTTCTCTGACCCACTCATTGTTCAGTATTGTGTTGTTTGGTCTCCATGTGTTCTTATAGTTAGTAGGGCTTACCTTCGTGTTAATATTGAGCTTTATTGCACTGTGGTTTGATAGAATGCATGGAATAATTTCAATCCTTTTGTATTTGTTGAGGTTTCTTTTGTGTCCCAGTACGTGATCAATTTTGGGGAATGTTCCATGGGGTGCTGAGTAGAAAGTATATTCTCTGGTGTTTGGATGGAATATTCTGTAGATATCTGTGAGGTCCATTTGGTGTATTGTGTTGTTCAGTTCTGATGTCTCTCTGTTTATTTTTTGTCCAGTTGACCTATCCAGGTGGCTCAGTGGGGTATGGAAGTCCCCCACTATTAACATACTGGGCTTAATCTGTGTCTTAAGGTCTTGAAGGATTTTGTTTATAAAGTTCGGTGCACTAGAGTTTGGTGCATAAATATTTAAAATTGTGAGATCTTCTTGGTTAATTGTTCCATTGATAAGGATATAATGGCCCTGTTTGTCTTTTCTGATTAATTTTACTCTGAGGTCTATTTTGTCTCATATTAGAATAACCACTCCTGCTTGCTTTTTGGTACCATTTGCTTGGAATATTTTTTTCCATCCTTTCACTCTAAGGTGCGGTCTGTCCTTGAGGGTGAGATGGGTTTCTTGGAGGCAGCATGTAGATGGATTCCGTTTCCTAATCCATTCTCCCAGTCTATGTCTTTTGATTGGGGAGTTTAGACCATTAATATTCAAGGTTATTATTTAGAGATGTGTGTTATTTACTTTCAACTTATTTTTTGTTTGCATTCTTGGTCTAGGTATTTATTTACTCTGTTATGCTTTTGGTAATTTTTCTCTTGGGTTGCTTAAGGATAGTTGCTCCTTTCCTCTGTTCTTTGAATTGCTTCGAGTATTTTCTGAAGTGTTGATTTTTTTGACATGTGTTTTTTCATTTTGTTTATGTCCTGAAACATTTTTCTTTCTCCTTCAACTATGATTGATATTTTTGCTGGGTATACTAATCTGGGCTGGAATCTGAAGTCATTTAGTACTGGCAATACTTTGGTCCATGTTCTTCTGGCTTTCATGGTTTGCACTGAGAAGTCAGGTGTGCTTCTGATGGGTTTCCCCTTGTATGTAACTTGTTGTTTTTCTCTTGTGGCTTTCAGTATTTTGTCCTTGTTTTGAGCATCTAGTGTTTTAACTATGATATGATGTGGGGAATTTCTTTTCTGGTTTTGTCTATTTGGTGTTCTATGTGCTTCTTGTATTTCTATGGGTTTGTATTTTTTCAGTTTGGGGAAGTTTTCTTCTATTATTCTGTTTAAGATCTGATCAATACCATTCTCTTGGGATTCTTCTCCTTCCTCCGTCCCTATGATGTGGAGGTTTGGTCTTTGCATGGTGTCCCACATTTCCTGGTTGTTCCACTCTTGTGTGTTTTAGAAATTTTCATAATCTTTACTTGAGGTTTCTAGCTGAGCTGTGTTATCCTGTAGGTCTGATATTCTTTTTTTCTGCTTCTTCCATTCTGCTTCTAAGGCTTTTTCCCATCCTTTCCTGCTGATTGGATGAATGTTCAATTTCCTTTTTTGTTTCATCCTGTGATTTCTTCAGTATTTCCACTTCCTTTTGGAGCTTTTCCTTCTTGTAGCTCCTTGCTTTGCTGGTCAGTTTCTTTTTTCCTTTCAGCCTGAGATCTTTCAATGTTTCCACTTCCTTCTGGAGTTTGTCATTCTCTCCCTCTAGTTCTTTTCGGAGTCTGTATTTCTCTTCTAGTTCTTTTCAGAATTTGTATTGCTCTTCTTCTAGTTCTTTTCTGAGTTTATCAATCTCTCTTTTTAGTTCTTTCTGGAGTTTATCATTCTTTCCTTCTAGTTCCTTCATGAGTTTTTCATTTTCTCCCTTTAGTTCTCTGATTTGTTCTTTATAGTCTTTGAATATGTCTACAATTGTTCTTCTAAGGTCAGTATCTTGGTTCCCTTCCAGAGACATCTCATTGTTGGGATCTTCAACAGGAGTGGTTAGGTTCGGTGGGGATTTATTTTGAGCTTTTCCCATATTGTTGTTTTTCCGCTGTGTTTTTGGCATGTGTATTTTTTTTTTTTGTTGTTGTTGTTTTCCCCCCTTTGTTTATTTGTTTGCCTTCTGCTGCTAATCTCAAATGTTGCTATGGGGGATTGGTTGGTTACTCAGTTTGATTCTTGTTGGTTTTTTCCTCAGTTTTGGCTATGCAGCCTCCAATCACTGACACTGCTGTATCCTCCCAACAGCTATAAACAACAGCACCAGCAGTTTACACTTTCCACCTCAGTATTAGTAGCTTGAGTGGGGAATGGGGGTTTGAATCCTTTGGCCCACCCCACCTGGGTGGTTGGGCACAGATAGTGCTTGACGCTTCCTGACTTTCTATCCATGCACGCAGTTCTTCTCCATGGTCCTAGCATTGGTTGGAGCCTACTGAGGTGGACCACCAGCCAGCCACCTGCACAACACAGATGGGCCTTGGCGGCTGGGCACAGGTAGTGTGTGCCAGGGGCTCACCTTCTGTCCATGCATGCAATTGGAGACATTTTTAAAAGCACACAGTTCAGGGCTGGAGAGATGGCCTAGAGGTTAAGAGGACTGACTGCTCTTGCAGAGGACCCGGGTTTGATCCCCAGCACCCACATGGCAGCTGAGAACCATCTGTAACTCCAATTCCAGGAGAACTCCAGTTCCAGGGGAATCCAACACCCTCTTCTGACCTCTGCAGCATTGCACGACACGGGTGCACAAACCTACATGCAGACAGTACATTCATACACATAAAAATAAATAAAAATAAAAATAAATAATTTAAAAAGCACACAGTTCAAAGTTAGCCGATAAGCCTTTTCCTACTTGTGACTTTTACTAATAAAATTAACTCTGCCTGTAAATAAAAAAGAAAAAGAAAAATAAGACAATGGAGTGAATACATCACAGAAAGATGGCAAGCCCAGAATATCTTACTTCATTTGAAACCTCAGCAGAGCTTTTCAGTCATTACCTATAAGTCTTCACAAAACATTATTTCTGGGAATTGTTTAAATTAAAGTAATTGTATATGAAAGGCTTCCAGGTGATCTATGTAAATAATATATTGTGAGTGACCATTGGAAAAATTCAAGTCCATGTGGACTTCTTAGAATCTTTTTCATCTCTTGGGTCAGCCAGTAGAATTGCCCAGATTTGGAATTCCATCTGCTGATGATTATGTGTGTTGGTCCTAATGACCACACAGTTGTACATGCATCTGCCACAGTGATCACCAGCCCAGAATAGAGAATCATGAAATTCTGAATTCAAACTCTGACTCTAACATTTAATAACACTCTTTGAGTTTGAGCAGAGCACTAACCTCTGACTACACATAAAAGAAAACCGGCAAAACCTAATTTACATGGTGGCTGTATAACAGAGATCGGATAGATGACAGGGTCTCATAATTAATGTGTGGTTATTTTAAGGCTTGCCTCAATAATTAACATTCAGGTTTAACTCTGAAAACTAAAAATAAATAATAGCTTTTATGGAATTGTGGTGCAAGGATCCAGCAATTTTTATTCCTTATCCTCGAAATAAGGTGCTTGCATAAAATCTCACAATGTCTCACATGCAAGTAGCCTTGTGAGCACTGCCATAGATCAGTTACTAACGTGTTTGTTGTCTCTAATATCCAAAATGATATTCAATAGTTTCAAATGTCTTGGGTCCTTTAAACAAAATAGAAATACATCCATCGTTTGTTTTTCTGGGACTATGTTACTTCACTCAGCATGATGTCCTCTAACTCCAGCCATTTTCTTGCAAAGCTCATGATGTCATCTTTCTTTACTGCTGTATAGAACTCCATTGTGTAGATGTACCACATTTTCTCTATCCACACATCAGTTGAGGGGCATTTGGGTTGGTTCCAGCTCCTTGCTATTGTGAAGAGAGCTGAAATAAACATGGCCGTGCATGTATCTCTGCGGTGGGGTGAGTCTTGAGGGTACATGCCTAGGAGTGGTATGGCTGGGTTGGGTGGCAAGTTCATTCCAAGTCTTCCAAGAGTTCTCCACACTGCTTTCCATAGTGGCCGTATGAGTTTACATTCCCACCAGCAGTGGATGAATGTTCCCCTTTCCCCAAAAAAACAAAAAAACTTGGTATCATTTGTTTTCTTGATCCTAGCCAGTCTTATTGGAGTAAGATGATATTTCAAAGTGGTTTTGATTTGCATTTCCTTAATGATTAGTGATGTTGAGCAGTTCTTAAGGTGTTTCTCAGCCATCTCTAATTCCTCACTTGTGAAGTCTCTGTTCAGCTCTTTGCTCCATCTATTGAGTGGGTCATTTGTTTTGTTTCTTCTTTGTTTTTTGAGTAATTTATGTATTCTGGAAATCAATGCTTTGTCAGATGTTTCTGCCGTGAAGGTTTCCTCCCACTCTGTGGGATTTCTCTTCACTTCCTTGATTGTTTCTTTTGATGTACAGAAGCTTTTGAGTTTAATGAGGTCCCATTTGTCAATTGTCGATCTTAATTCTTGTGCAGCTGCTGTCTGATTTAGGAAGTCTTTTCCTGCACTTATGTCTTGTAGTCTGCTGCCTACTTTTTTGTCTATCGCCTTCAAACGACGAATGGTATCCCTCATCTGTGGATGCTAGTGCCGATTATCTAGTCGTAAGTATTTCTTGTGCACGGCCCCTTGAACTTTTGTCCAAGCAATTGGGAGTGATGCATATTGGAAACAACAACAACAACAACAACCACAACAACTGGAAGGACTGACAGCACAACAACAAAGAACTGACTGAAACAGTGAACTTCTGCTCAAAACAGTCAACTTCCACATAGAGAATATTGAGAAAAACTGAGAAAGAGATGAAAAGCATGTTTCTGGCAGAATGCATGAGCTCTGGTGGGGTGGGGGGATAGGGTGGAGGACACAGGTCTAGATTTGATAAAAAAATTAATAAAAAATAAAGATAAAACAAAACAAAATGAAACAAAAAATCAAAATAGAAATACAGACCAAGTGCTGTGCTTTAATAAAACAATACAAAGGCTGTGGTAAATTTTGTCAGAAAAGTCAGTGTCTGGTACTGAGTATTTGTAATTCTATTGTTAACATGTTATCTTGTTGGCATGCACAGACAGTATCAGTATAAATAACTGAAATGCCATTATTTTTAATAAGTTATAGGAATTCATGCTATGCAAATAAAAGCACACATTATGCAAAGTCTTTTGTCCTACATTGTAAAATATCATTATGGGGCCTCTATGTTTGTGTACTTTGTGTGTGTGTGTGTATGTGTGTGTGTATGTGTGTGTGAGTGTGTGTGTGTGTGTTTGTTGTATGCTCAACTGTGTACAGGTGAGCTCACCCATGTCAGCATGCCTGCGGTAGCCATAGGTAACATCAATGTCTTCTTCAGTCTCTTGTCCACCTTCTTTTTAGATGTTGAACCTGGCCTCAACTGTTTTGGCTAGAGTGCCTGGCGGGTGAGCTCCAGGGATTCACCTATTTCAGATCTCCAACACTGAGGTTGTAGGTGCATGCCACTACACTCAGCTTTTTTTCTGTGGGTACCGGGGATCCAAACTCAGGTCCTGTGCTTGTACAACAAGTACTGTACCCAGTGAGCCAGCACCCCAGTTCCTTCAGTTGTATTTTCTTTCTGTAAGTCTAATTTTCAAAAACCAAATTTCTTAAGCATCCTATAAATACCACATAAATAATGCTTACATTATTTTCATTGTTCAGCTCTATTCGATAATCAATAATATTATTAAGAACCCACTCAAACACAAGACATCATGCTCAGGGCCAAATAAACTTAGCAGCACATAACTAGGATGGTCTCTGTGTTGACTACTGTAGGCACTGTGCTGAGATAACCAAATCCAAATGTTAGACTAAAAAAGAATGTTTTTAATAGAAATTCAAGAAATAAAGAAAATTCGGGGCTGGAGAGATGGCTCAGTGGTTAAGAGCGTTGATTGCTCTTGCAGAGGACCTGGGTTCAATTCCCAGCAGCCACATGGCGGCTAAGAACTGTCTTTAGCTCCAGTACCAGGGGAATCTGACGCCCTCTCCTGACCTCCCTGGCACTGCATGACATGGGTGCACCAACCTACATGCAGACATTACACTCATACACATAAAAAATAATAGATAAATAAAAATTTAAAAAAGAAATAAAGAAAATTCATTTCAAGGGCAGTGGTGGTTTAGTACATTTTTTTTGGTAGAAAGTATTTTTAATAGGACCATAGCATTTTTTATTAATAAAATCCCGTAGTTACCAAAACAGTCTTTCAGCGATTTTATTCATTTGTTAGCTATTGGATTAGTTGTTAGTGCAATAACAAAACATACCACAAAGTGGGTGGTTTAAACCATGGACAATTATTTTCCAACACTCCTGATGGCAGAATGTTGGAGACTGGGGTGAATTGGCTTAGAGGGGTAGAGCGTGGGACCCTGAAACTCAGACTGCTGCCTGAGACACTGGGGGAGGTGCCGAACACACTGTCTTGAAACCCTGTCAGGCAGAACACTGCATGACTAGTATGAGGGAACTGGCTGGGTGAGATTCTGAAGTTCCTTAGTTTAAGAGAAACATCTTGGTTAACAACCTTCAGCTGTTATGTGGTGCAAACAGGTCCCTTGTGTAAAATTCTACTGACTTCTCTGTGAAAAGGTCACATGTCACGTTTTTCAAACTTCTCCCTGGGATGTTGCTTTTGCACAGACTTGCAAACAACTGGCAGCTTTAGTCTATATAAGCTTGAGTTCTTAGGGGAATAAACTATTTCCTGTACAAGACAGGAGGCCCGGAGTCTTTGCTCCACACCATCAGCATCACCTTCCTGGGAGCAGGACCCCCACATGGGGCAGGAACCCTGCAGTAGAAGTCCAAGGTCAAGCTACCAGCAATACTGGCTCCTCCACGGCTTATCTTCTTGGCATCCACGTGGCTAGCTCCTGTGTCTTCACAAGGTACTTCCTCTGTGTTTCTGTGTCCTGATTTTCTCTTCATATAAGAACACCAGTCATAATGGATATGTGTACTACTAACCTCTTTTAACATAATTGTGGCTTAAAAGGCCCTGTCTTCAAGCACAGTTACAATCTGAAATAGTGAGGTTGGGACTACAACATGAATTGTAGCAGGTGCACATTGACCTATAGTAATCATTACTTCAGATTTTCACATATATTTCTAGAAAAATTTCATATACATATATGATGTAAAAATTTAAAAATATTTATTATTTATTTATTTATTTATTTATTTATTTATTGTGTGTGTGTGTGTGTGTGTGTGCAAATGCATGTGCCATGACACATATGGGGAGGTCACAAGACAAAACTTGGAGTCAGTTCTCACCTTCCACCTGTTAAGAGTGTCTTTCACCACATCGATGATCGACACAGCAAAGGACATTGGTGCAGTAATGGCACTTTTATCTCGGGGGTAATCAACAGCTACCTAATAGGACTTAAAGCCCACTCACTGGGAAGAAACTCATGTATGGTACTGTAAGCATAGACGAATACACGTGGATGGAGAGGTCATAGATCTTAGCGGAAACCCCAAGGCTGCCACATCCTTAGACAAATGTAATTCCCTTCTACATTCAAAATATGAATCCTTATATTTACAGACAAGTATCCCAGTCACCACTCATCAAAGAAGCTTCTTTTTGCACCAGATAGAGACTATTGCAGGGTACCACAACTGGTCACACACAGACATTGTCTGTGAACTGCCCAAGCCTAAATGGAACATCTACAATGCCACCTTCCTCAACAGCTAAGGCTCACAGAACCTAGTGGAACAAGGGGTGAAGAAAGGACTAACGCATCTCTCGATTCTCACTAAAAAAGCTCCTGAGGCAACAGAGGCCAGGAACACAAAAGGTCATGAATGACTAAAGGGTAGAGAGTAAGAGTCTGCAGAGTGTGCATCCTTGGACAAGATGCCTATATCAAATGTCACCCACCCTGGGCTCAGAGACCATTGTGAAAGAGAAGGTGGAAAGATTGTAAGAGCCAGGGAGGAGGTGCATGGCCATATGGAAGTAGAGTCCTACAGGCTCCTGGAAACTCGCTCACGTGAACCTGCAGCAATAGTGTTAGTATGCACAAGACCTATGCAAAGTCTAACAGACAAAACCCAGCACAGAATGTGGAAATGGGCAGCAGACCCCAATCTTGGTGGAAGAATTATTGGCAGCTGATTACTGCTGGGTGAGGTAGAGATGATCTTAAAGAGAGTGACTCTAGATAGTCTGACCAGACCCCAGTGGATGAACTTGCACTGAAGAACATCTGGGGACACTAGCTTGACATGATAGGCCTTGACACAAATGACAGAATATATGAATCCCAGTTCGGGGAGCTGTGGGATTGTGCTGGTGGGGATGGGGGTGTAAAGATGTTAAGATTCTCTATAGCTAATGCTCATGGAACATGTCAGAACAAGGGGTGAAGAGACAATTAGTACCTCTATCAACTCTCACCAGTAAAGCTTCCTTATACAACAGAGTGTGATGCACACAGAAGAACACACCTGTCCAAGTTTTAAAGAATAAGTCTGCAGAGTGTGTCCCTGGATCCGACTCCTATGTTAAACTTCACCCACTCACGTTCAGAGACAGCCATTGTGGAAAAGGGGCAGAAAAATTGTTAGAAGTAGTGCAGGTTTTTGGACATAGGGAAAGAGAGGCTGGAGCTTGCACATGTGAACTTGTGGTAATAGTGGCATCGAGCACAGGACCTGCCAACTCAATCAGGTGAAGGCCCAGAGTGGAGCAAGAGAAATGTAATTTCTTACTATGTGTAATTTATCACTTGGGCTGGCCCTAGTCTGGGAACTACTGGAGACTGATTACTACTGGGTGAGTCAGAGTAGGCCTTCCCTGAGCTCTCTAGATGGGCTGACCAGACTCCGACTGAATTTGCATCAATGGACATCTGGGTACCAGGCTTGACTGGATAGGACCTCGCATGCAGGGCAGGATGCATGAGGCAGTGCGAGGTTGGGGGCATGGATTGGGCAGCAGGTCTAAATTTGACTAAGAACTGTTGTATGAAATGTACAAAAGACCAATAAAAATTTTAAAGATGATTAAGATTGATTGAGATCTTCTGTATGAAATACACAAAAATTCAATTAAAAATTTACAGCAACAACAGCAAGCCAAGAGTGCCTCTCTGCTGTCTTCGTCCATCTCTTGTGTGCTCCAGGCCGGCTGGCCCTTTAGGTTCCAAGCAAGTCTCCTGACCCTATAAAGTACATTTTAAAAATCGTATTTTTGGCAAAAGTTTGGCCATGTGTTTGACTGTAAATTACTTAAAAAGAAAAACACAAAGAAAATTTATTTACCTTTAGTTTGGTGCTTCAGACAAATATATTTAAAATGAGTGCTTAGAGGAGTACTGTTTTCTCTTTGCATGATGAATCCTTCTCTGTAATCCTTATTGTACAAATGACAAGTGGAGCAAGTATTCTTTTTTAATAATTTTAAAATTTATTTATTATTTTTTGTGTATGAGTGTACTGTCTGCATGTAGGTTGGTGCACCCGTGTCGTGCAATGCCTTGGAGGTCAGAAGAGGGTGTCGGATTCCCCTGGAACTGGAGTTAAAGACAGTTCTTAGCTGCCATGTGGGTGCTGAGAACCAAACCCGGGTCCTCTGCAAGAGCAGTCGGCGCTNAAAATACATTTTGTTTTTGTTTGTTTTTTATGTGTATAAGCGTACTGTCTGCATGTAGGTTGGTGCACCCGTGTCGTGCAATGCCTTGGAGGTCAGAAGAGGGTGTCGGATTCCCCTGGAACTGGAGTTAAAGACAGTTCTTAGCTGCCATGTGGGTGCTGAGAACCAAACCCGGGTCCTCTGCAAGAGCAGTCGGCGCTCTTAACTGCTGAGCCATCTCTCTAGCCCCTGAAGCAAGTATTCTTGGCTGTGAGGAAAATGACTAAAAATGGCAATGGGAAGGTTGCACATCATTGGTCACTCAAGTGCTGATGTAATGTGATTCATTAGTGGTGAATTTTTGCAGATTTCCTGGGATTTACAAATGATATGCTAAGTGATTTCATGATAATACTGAGTTCCTGGTTTTTGGAATGAAGAGATTCTAGACTACAAAAGAATTCCAATTCTCCATTATTGAAAACAAAAAAGCCCTTTTCTGAATAAATTGCATGCCTATGTCATTAGATCACTATCTCTTTGATATTCTGTGTTAGTCACAGATCATTGAATTTATGTTAACCCCCCTTATTTTCCAAATATAGCCGTTGGACAGTAGAGAAGCTTTGTCACCATCCCATAAACATTATCTGAGATCTGGAGAATCAGTGTTTTCAAGATCAGGCCCTTGCACCTGCATTTTCTGCAGCCTTGTAGGTGACACTGATGATCAAAAACAGACTCAAAAACGATGTGTCTTTCAGAAAACATTGAACCATGTGACATTTGCATCCAAGCAGACCTGAGTTCCACATCCCCATTCCTACTGTTGTGTGATCTTGAACATGTTACTTCCTTTCAGATCTTTGTATTTCCTTATATAGAAAATGAGGATAAATATCTTATGGAATATACATGTGTGTAAATATACTACCCATTGCTCAGTATGTGTCAGATGCTTAAAGGGGAAGATTTTTTTTATGCTTCTTTGTGACTTTCTCATGGTGTTAATTACTTCCATGACTCTTAGTCTCTGGAGTGTCTTGGTCTCTGGGATGGCATTCCTTCTGGTTACTCTGCCACCTCTCTGATGTCTTCTGGCTACTCTGCCACCTCTCTGACGTCTTCTGTTCTCTCCACTGGTCCTTTACCTCCATTAAACATGGGTATTTTAAGGAGTCAGCCTTCTCTTCTCTACCCCTCGTTTAATCCTGGGAGGTTTCTTCTTTTTCTGTGATGTTAGCTAAGGTCTAGTTGAAAAAGATCCTTAAATCGTATCTTTTGCTTTCCTGTACCTTATGTTCCAGAGCATCATTTCAAGCTTGAATTGGGCATTTTCAGCTGTGGATATTCTGTACATAAAGGTTCAAAATTCAAGTCCAATCCATCCAGTCTTGCACTGAATTTGGGAATCTTTCAGTTCTGGGTCTCTTACTATTCTCTCTCTGTCTCTCTTTTGTCTTTTTTGAGACAGGTCCTCCCTGTGGCTCCAGCTGGACTGAATCTCACTATGTAGACCAGGCTGGCCTTGAACTCAGAGAAATCTTCCTGTTTCTGCACTCTGGGTGCTGGGATTAAAGCTGTGTTCTACCACAGCCTGCCCCCCCCCCTTTTTTAATCTCTTAAAAATCATTGTAGACATATTTAAAATTTTGGTATTTTGTTTCCTTTGATTTTTACATTGATTTTGATATTTTTAATTTTACTTGAAATTTTTTTTTACTTCTCCTTGAACTTATCCCCGGGGCAAGTGCTACATCTTCCTCATGCCAGTAGTGTCTCCCCTACTGTTTCCAGGCATGACTTCAGATATGGCTCTGGCTGCACAGTATATTTTCACCATTTGAACCTGGTTTTCTTCTCCTCACAGCAACAGCATGCAACTCCAATAACCTTTCAATATATGCATAATCTATTTAAATTAGCCAAAGTACCTTTCTTCAGTTTGCATCTAGAAAGAGTAAATACATGGATGAAAGATGAAAAAAGCCACTCAAAATTACACTTTCCACTACGGTTTGAAAATACAGGGATATGAGGTTTTCTTTTTTTTTAATTTTATGTGTATGCGTGTCTTGGCTGAATGTATATAAGTGGACCCATGTCATGGAATGCCCCTGGATGTCAGAAGAGAGCCTCAAATTCTCCCAGAACTGAAGTTATGGACAGTTGTTAGTCACCATGTGGGTGGTGGGAATCGAACTCATGTCCTCTGCAATAGCAGCCACTGTGCTTAACCCCTTGTTGCAGAGATTTCCTCCCACTTATCTGGCAAATCAAGGAGAAGACTATCCAGTCTTAGTTCCTGGGAAACTAGAGAGTTTATTCAGGCTTGCCTACAAAGTAATAGGCCCACGATATCACTTGCTAGCCAAACAGTGATTCTCTTTTCCCTCATGGCTGCCCAGAGCCCTGGCATGAACCGGTGACCCCTGCCCATGATGACAAAATGGTGAGAGCCCCCTAGTCCCATGTGATTGGATTTTATATATCCCTGCCCCCTCCCAACAACATGGCGCCAGCAGCCTCCCAAAGTTCTCAGCCCGCATTCTCAGCAAGCATCATGAGAATCTCGAGAATCTCACTGCTGGCTTGGCTTTGCCCTTAGCCCCAGCCCTAGAGGAGTTGCTGGATCTCTGACTCCAGCTTAGAGAGGTGAGAGCTCTTCTGCCTGAGAGAACCGGCAACGTCAGAAGTCCGTCCCTTTCAGAAGACCTTACATCCCTGAACCATCTCTCCAGCCCAATAATTTTTTTTGTCAGATGATATCTTACTTTCTCATTGCTGTGATAAAATACCCTGAAAAAAAAAAAGGCATCTTAAAAAAGGGATCATGTTCCAGAGGGATACAGTTCATAATGCTGGGGGAAGACAAGACATCAAGCAGCAAAGCATTGTGGGAGGAGCAGGAGTCAGCGGTCACGTTATATCCACATCCAGGAAGCGGAGAGCAAACAGTAAGTAGGGTCCACTTACTAAGTCTCAAGCCCTGTCTCCAGTGACCTACTTCCTTCATCAAGGATCCATCTCCTAAAGGGTCCACAGTCTTCCCGAACAGGACCAGTGTTCAAACACATGATTTTAGTGGGCACATTTCACATTCAAACCACAGTATAGTGTATAAGATTCCTTTATAAAAAATACTTAAATGCCAGGCAAAGTAGTAGTCCAGACTCTCTTTCACTGGTGAGAAAGTCCATGGTACAAAATTTAATACAAAATTCCTTAACGCACCATAGTAACATCACAGAATGGCACGCCTCATGAGCACCCAGGACAGGGAAAGTGGGGTTAGGTTCAGTTTGTGGGTCTGAACAAAATATCTCCAGCTTTATTATGTGGAGCAATTTGGTTATCTTTCTCAACTTCAATTTTCTCGTAAAAGTATTATGAAGATTCAATAAGAAAGATGCAAATGTGTTAACACCATACCAAACTCATATTACATACTCAGTTATGTAGAGACAGAGATGGTGATAACAGAATTCGCCTCTTATGTAGAATAGCTAATTGCAGAAGTTTGGCTGCTCTGTGTGAGTAGTAAGTATGTGAGCTTAATAAGAAAACACCCCTACAGTGTTTTTGGGAAGAAGGCATCTTGGGGTCATTCTATGGAGGCCTTCAGCTCAGGGCCCCAATATCCAAACTCAGGAACTGACATTTACCATAAAAGACACTCCAAGGAGTTGTATAAGTAAAATCCTAAAGCTTATATATAGGATCTTTGTTTGAACTTTCTGTTTAAGGGGATGATTCTTTTACTCTATAATCATCTACATTAGCTTCGCTCAGATAATAAATAATACAATATCAGGGTAGGAAATACTGATCGAAGCTTCTGTTGGCTTCATTTCTTTTTCAAATAGGCAGCAAGAAGTATTTTCACTCTCAGAATATTGATGGAATATTTGTCAATAAAGTATATTTCATTCTTCAAGTTGAACAGGGCTTAAAATCCAGAGTAAATGTTAGATTTATGGGGAACTAACTATCTACTTAAAATACTGTTAATCACAATTATCTCATAAGAACTAAAACTAATTCCCATAGGTACTTCCTACTTAAAAGCATGATGTACAACTCTCTGGTCCTTTAAAGCAGACTTGGCAGAATGACCTCCTTCTAAAATATGCAGTATCAAGTGTGTGGAAAGACTGGTTTTACACTGGAGAAAACTGATGAGCACTACCTGAGACAGGCAATCATGGTGAACACTGACAATGGGAAGTCAAGTTGATAGTGCAAACCTCAGACATGAAGTGATGGGCGTGGTGCACTGTGGTTTGTGGTCCTCCTCAACCCCAATAACCGCAGCCTATTCCTGGGAACAGCATCAGACAAACCCAAACTGACGCATTCTGCAAAATGCCTGACAAGGGCTTTTTAAAAATAACTTTATTTTTAATTGAATTTTTGCAATTTCCATGCAATATAGTTTAGACTCCCTATCTATACCTTACTCTTCAAAACTATCAAGGTCATGACAATTATGGAAAGCAATTTGGTTATCTGTCACAGCCAACAGGAGTTTCAGGAAATACGACAACCAAAACATGGTGACATCCTGAATAGGTTCCTGGATCCTGGAGCAGAAAAAGGCTGTTAGGTAAACACTAAGGAAAGCTGAATTAAGTATGGATTTTGGTTAATAGTTAAGCATAAAGTTGGCTCATTTTGTGTGTATATATGAATGCGTGTACACATGTAGTATAGTGTAGGATATGCATGTTTGTGCATATGTGTGCGCAGGTGCATGAGGACCAGAAGTCAAGGTCAAAGCCTCTTTCAGTCTTCATTTTGGTTTTGGGCATAAAAAGAGCTGGCCAGCAAGTCCCCAGTACACACCTCTCTGTCCGCTAGCACTGGGACTACAGACACATACCACTGCTCTTAGCTTTTACATGGCTTCTGGGGATTCAACTTCTTTTCTTTGTGTGTACACAGGAAAGCCCCATCTCCTTAACACCACTGTTGGTATGATGGCTAACCTTGTTGTCAACTCGACTGGATCTGGAGTTAACTAAAATGAGACACTTTCTTGATCCAATTATCTGAAGCCAGAAGACCCACTCCTAATGTGAGCATTACCTTCTGAGGGGAGCCTGTATAAAAAGTCATGGCAGAAGGAGCCTTGGCTTTTTGCCTGCTTGCCTCTCTCTCACTGGTGAGTTCCTCTTGCTGCTGTGGCATTCCTTCACTGATCGTAGAACAACCTCTTCAGATTCCAATGTAGACTGGGGACTAGCAGACCTCCAAGAATCCTTCAGGCCTTCAGTGCCAGACTGAGACCACTGAGACATTCAGCAACATGAACTGAGCAACTGTTGGATTCTCAACCTCTCCACTGTGGTGCAGTCATAGTTGGACAACTCAAAACCTATCTTGTGAGCTAATCTAATAGTAACTCCCCATATATACATCTATCTATCATCTATGTATCTATGTATCTATGTATCTATGTATCTATGTATCTATGTATCTATGTATCTATCTATCTATCTATCTATCTATCTATCTATCTATCTATCTATCATCTATCTCATTTTATTAGATCTGTTCTTTTAGAGAACCCTGACTAATACAATTGGTTCATTAACAGTAAGAAATAGACTACACTAATGTAAGATATTAATATTAGGAAAACTTGAGCGTGGAATGTTTTGAACTTTACAACTTTTCTATAAATCTAAAATGGCCCTAAAACAAAGCTTAATTTTGAATGCAAATAAAGTAAAATTGTATTAAAGTCATATTTATACATCAGGTTTATCATTAATAGTGGTCTGCTATATTGGAAATATATTATGAAGATTGGCGATGTAGATCAGTGGTGGAGAACTTGTATAGTATGAGACTCCAGCTTCAGTTGTCAGCACTGCCAAAACAAATGGACAAAGAAAATACAAGAGAGACATTCATCTCAATAGCAAGACAAAATAAATAATAACACTGGTTTTTCCTAAGAAGTTTTTGTTCAAGAGAAAGTGGTGTTCAGTTTTGAGACTATATATTAGAAATAATATTATCCTGTTTGTAACTGATTTCTTGCCAAATAATATCTTTGCATCAGATAAATGAGTGTGAAAGTCTAGCATTCATTTGTGATATGACAATTAGATGTATAATTATTTGGCAGGATACTTTTCATATCTGTAAGCAAAAGATTAAAAATGCAGTATAATTCCACAGTAAACAATTTTCATGTAGCTTATGAGTAGCCCTTATTATTGTACCATCACTATAATTACCACAGATCATCAAAATTGAAAGTTGGCAAGTCAGGCGACTGCAGTGCCCCGAGCTGACTGTGTGCAGCACTTGGCGAAGGAATGGTGGTGGGAAAGACGAGGAGGGAGAAGCAGGAAAGCACCCAGATGTGGGACTTTTAAAGAGAATTACATCTATTCATACGGGCAAGAGCACAGAAAGCTCACATAACTTGGGTCAACTTACTCCAAAGAAAATCAAAAATTACCATCAGAACCCTTGGAAAGAATCTCAGCATTCTGCATACATCTGTCTTGTTGGCTTGTCTTTTCTACTTTGCAAGGCTTTTATCACCACCTGGGGGCAAGCCAAACAAGCGAGGGCGCCTTTTCCACCACTAAGTCATTCATAAATTATGTGCTTTCTGAGTCAAGAAGACGCTTATGATTTCAAATGATTGCTTGGCTTTTCCCCCAATAAAAGTCAATCTTTCATTATATATTTCTTCTTCATCTCAAATATGATTTTAAAATATAAACTGATTTTTATAATTCGTGAATATCATCTTTTTGTTTTATCTTTCTGTCTCTTCTTATATGTAAACCTGTCAAAAACTTTTGTAGTTACTTTGAGCATATTCCAACTTAAAAAAAAAAACAAGCTTGCTGCTCTAAATGCACAGCACTTAGGTCTTTAATTACTAGGCAAAGCATTTGCCAAGTATGCAATAAAGTAACTTTGGAGTATATATTATAACAATCAGATCACACCAAACAAACTTTTTGCTAATATTATCTATGAGCAATTTAATTTCAAGTGAAACAAAACCCAAAATTATTCTTTTCAGAAAAATATGAGAATTTCTCAGTTTAAAGCATTTTTACTTTGGGTAATGTTTTTCCTTGAGGGTATTTTTATGCCCAAGCTCATAATTACAAACAGTATGAATTAAAATGCTGAACAGTGTTTCATTCATTATACATAGATTCCACATTTTCTTTCTCTGCTGCCCCCTCAACCCACATCCACTGTTGTACCCTTGGGCTACTTCCATTTCTTGGCCATCACGAATGATACTGAGGTGACATAGGGGTTGGACATCTCTGATGAACACCTTCAGTTCCTTTGGCTAGCTACATACTGAGAAGTGTGATTTCTGGTTCAGATGGTCATTCCACTACTTTTAGGGTTTTATTTGTTCATCTGGTTTGATTTGTTTTGTTTAAGGTAGGAGATTGAGACAGGGTCTCTTATACCACAGACTGACCTCAAACTTAATATATAACTGAGGCTAGCCTTGAACTCCTCTTATACCACAGACTGACCTCAAACTTAATATATAACTGAGGCTAGCCTTGAACTCCTGATCTTCCTGCCTCTGCTCCCTAAATGGTGGAATGACCAGCATCACTTTTGAGAAACAACAATACTATTTCCAAAACAATTGTACTGATTTACACTTCTGCTGACAGTGTATTACCAGCTTTCCCTTTTCCCACTCTCACCAATACTTACCTATCTTTTTTTAAAATAAATTTATTTTTATTTTTTTAACAACTCTAGACCTGTGTCCTCCCACCCTACCCCCCCACCCCACCAGAGCTCATGCATTCTGCCAAACATGCCTTTCATCTCTTTCTCAGTCTTTCTCAATATTCTCCATGAGGAAGCTGACTGTTTTGAGCAGAATACTTACCTATCTTGTCAATGACGTAACCACTGAGCCACAGTGAAGGGATGTCTTCCTGCGGATTTAGTTTGCATTTTCCTGGTGATGGGCAGGTTCTGTACATTTCCAGGTGATGGGCAGGTGCTGTACATTTCCAGGTGATGGGCAGGTGCTGTACATTTCCAGGTGATGGGCAGGTGCTGTACATTTCCAGGTGATGGGCAGGTGCTGTACATGTTTCATTTATCTGTTAGCCATTCGGATCTCCTTTTTCCCCCCCTCCCTTTTTGTTTCCTTGAGATCTCACATAGTGCACGCTAGCTAGAACAAGACCTTGAAGTCCTAATTCTCCTTCCTCCACCTCCCCTGTGCTGTGATCACAGGCGTGTGCCACATGCCCTGCTTTCATATCTCTTCTTTTGATAAATGTATGCTTAGACCCTTTGCCTGGTTTTTCCTTCAGGGTGCTTATTTTATTCTCCTGAGCTGCGTTCCTGTTGTATTTTGGACGCTAGTTCCTCGGCAGGCGCGCCATCTGCACGTATGTCTATCCCTCCCTGAGCTGCGTTCCTGTTGTATTTTGGACGCTAGTTGCTCGGCAGACGCGCCATCTGCACATATTGTCTACCCCTCCCTGAGCTGTTCTCACTCTGCTGTTTCCTTCACTGTGTGGAAATTAAAATGTGTTGTAATCTTGATTACCTTTCTTTTGCTGCCTCTGCTTTTGAAGCCATATAAAAATAAAATAATACATGGCCCAGTCTACCATGAAGCTTCCCCTGTGTTTTCATTTAATCATTTCATAGTTTAAGCTCTTCTATCCAAGTTGTTATTCCATTTAGAGTTGATTTTGTTTATATTATAAGAAAGTGGTCTAATTTTAATAGTCTGTGGGTGGATATTCAGTTTTCAGCATCACTAACAATAGCCAAGTTATAGAAATGAACTAAATATCTATGGATAGAAGAATAAAGAAAGTATAATGTGGGGCTGGAAAGATAG
This sequence comes from Rhizomys pruinosus, assembly GCA_009823505.1. Classification (NCBI taxonomy): domain Eukaryota; kingdom Metazoa; phylum Chordata; class Mammalia; order Rodentia; family Spalacidae; genus Rhizomys; species Rhizomys pruinosus. The sequence goes on along the minus strand of VZQC01002218.1, from coordinate 2,459,708 downwards.
CCTAGCGGTTAAGAGCACCGACTGCTCTTGCAGAAGACCCGGGTTCAATCCCCAGCACCCACATGGCGGCTGAGAACTGTCTTTAACTCCAATTCCAGGAGAACTCCAGTTCCAGGGGAATCCGACGCCCTCTTCTGACCTTGCGGCATTGCACGACACGGGTGCACAAGCCTCCATGCAGACAATACATTCACACACATAAATAAATAAATAAAATAAAAAAATTCTAAAAAAAAAAAAAAAAAAAAAAAAAAAAAAAAAGTATAATGTGTTTACATGAACAGTGATGTATTATTTGGCTTTTTAAAAATAATTATAGGGGGGTAAAATTATGCTAAATGAAATAAGGCAATTGCAGAAACAAATACTGTATGATCCCAGATGTGTAATATAGAGACAGAGTAGAAACACCCTTACCAGAGAGACACCCACAGGGAGGAGAAAGAGCAGAAAAAGGGAAGATGTTAATCAATGGGTGCAAGATTTCACTCGCACTGGAACAAGTTCCAGTGCTCTGTACTACTGCGTGAGGGCCACAGTTCTTATTTATTAAACATTTCAAAACTGTTGAAAGATGGATTTTTATTCTCATAACCACAAAAAGGTAAGTTAGGGTGGCAATAAGTATGTTGGCTTCATTAGCTTTGTCTAGACTTCATAGATAAAAACATCAAATTGTACCTTCTATATACCTAATAATTGTTTGTCCACTGAAAAGAAATAGAAATGGAAGATATTGAGATTTATGCCATTAAACTCTCAAATAATAATTTTAAAATTTATATTGAAATTTTGTGAAATTGCATTTCAAATCATATGTCAAAGAAACTGTTATAAAATACAAGCAGTTCTCAGAAACAACTCTGTAGCATTCAGTATGTTCAGGAGACCCATGGTGTTGTGGGTGCTGAAGTAGAGGATGCCACAGCAGGTGCAGAGCGCTCTCACAGTGTACACAAGTGAAGTGTATTTCAGATGTCACCTTTCAAATAAAAGGTCCAAAAAGTTTTCTAAGCAACTCTTCCTTGAGGTCTTGAATAATCTAGGATGGAGAAGTTGCACATTTATAGGTTTTGAGGGAATTCTCCTCAATATATGTATTAATAGTTTGTCAACAGACAATAAAGTAAACAAGAGGTTGAACAAATGATTGCGAATGCATTTGTTATCATTGCGACCAAGCCACATGTTTTCAGCCCTTCTGTCTTAAGTATGATCTTGAAAACGGAACTAAAGTTTATAATTTCTATTTCTTTTCTTTTCTTTTGGTCTTTTTTTAAAACTTTATTTATTTCGGTATGTGTATGAATGTACTGTCTGCATGCAGGTGTGTGCACCTGTGTCATGCAATGCCATGGAGGTCAGAAGAGGGTGTTGGATTCCCCTGGAACTGGAGTTCTCCTGGAATTGGAGTTTCAGACGGTTCTCGGCTGCCATGTGGGTGCTGGGGATTGAACCCGGGTCTTCTGTAAGAGCGGTCGGTCGGTTTTTGGTCTTTTTAAGACAGGGTCTCTCTGTAGCCCCAGCTGTCCTGGAACTCACTATGTAGATCAGACTGGTCTTGAACTCACAGAGGTCAGCCTGCCTTTGCCTACTGAGTCCTGGGATTAAAGGCTTGCATCACCATGGATGGCTCATTTGTTTTTCTAAATAGTGTTTAAAATTTGAGAAAAAATTTAAAGTCATTAACTGAGTTTTCTGTAAGCATGGCTTTTAAAAAAATCTCCCCAGTGAATACACTAGCAAATTTGAGCACTCTGAGAAAAAGAGAAAAGAGACAAGTCACAGTCCAGAGCCAGAGAGAAAGAGAAGAGAGACAAGTCACAGTCCATAGCCAGAAAGAAAAAGAAGAGAGACAAGTCACAGTCCAGAGCCAGAGAGAAAGAGAAGAGAGACAAGTCACAGTCCACAGCCAGAAAGAAAAAGAGAGACAAGTCACAGTCCAGAGCCAGAGAGAAAGAGAAGAGAGACAAGTCACAGTCCACAGCCAGAAAGAAAGAGAAGAGAGACAAGTCACAGTCCACAGCCAGAGAGAAAGAGAAGAGAGACGTCACAGACCACAGCCAGAGAGAAAGAGAAGAGAGACAAGTCACAGTCCACAGCCAGAGAGAAAGAGAAGAGAGACGTCACAGCCCACAGCCAGAGAGAAAGAGAAGAGAGACAAGTTACAGTCCACAGCCAGAGAAAGAGAAGAGACAAGTTACAGTCCACAGCCATAGAAAGAGAAGAGAGACAAGTGACAGTCCACAGCCAGAGAGAAAGAGAAGAGAGACAAGTTACAGTCCACAGCCAGAGAAAGAGAAGAGACAAATCACAGTCCACAGCCATAGAAAGAGAAGAGAGACAAGTGACAGTCCACAGCCAGAGAGAAAGAGAAGAGAGACGTCACAGTCTACAGCCAGAGAGAAAGAGAAGAGACACAAGTCACAGTCCACAGCCATAGAAAGAGAAGAGAGTCAAGTCACAGTCCACAGCCAGAGAGAAAGAGAAGAGAGAGAAGTCACAGTCCACAGCCAGAGAGAAAGAGAAGAGAGAGAAGTCACAGTCCACAGCCAGAGAGAAAGAGAAGAGAGAGAAGTCACAGTCCACAACCATAGAAAGAGAAGAGAGACAAGTCACAGTCCACAGCCAGAGAGAAAGAGAAGAGAGACGTCACAGCCCACAGCCAGAGAGAAAGAGAAGAGAGACGTCACAGCCCATAGTCAGAGAGAAAGAGAAGAGACACAAGTCGCAATCCACAGCCAGAGCCGCACTTACCTGCCTGCCATCCTGCCTTGTGGATAAGGATCGCATTTTCAGTATGGACATATCTGGTTTCAAAACACTCTCCATGATAATTCTCCTTAAGAGAATATTCTCCATTATGGAGCTCCCTGGCTCTGTGCTGAAAGTGAACACACATTTCAGGACTATTTTTGAGAGCGCCACTTCCTCAAGCCCAAATAGAAGTGCTACAAAGGCCAGTCTGGCTGCTTTGGAGCTGTTCTCTGAGAGTGTGACTTCTCCCCTGAGAAAGAAGTGTCAGGGTCCAGAAGGATGGGTCAACAGGTAAAGGTGTTTGTTGCCAACCAGCCCCCAGAATCCATGTGGTGGAAAGAGAAAACTGACTTACAAGTTGTCCATATCAGTAACCCAGGGTAGAGCAGCTTCAGAAATAAGCAAAGAGAGAAAGAGGGGGAGGATCCCAGTTTCTTTTCAGGAGGGAACTAGGAAAAGATGATTAAAACTACATCATCTTCCATTGGGATGCTAGGTAAACCAGTCAAAGAGACATTTACTACAGGGTCTACTACAAAGAGCTCTAGTTAAAAACAGTGTACTGGGGCTGGAGAGATGGCTCAGCAGTTAAGAGCACTGGCTGATCTTCCAGACTACTAGGGTTTGCTTCCCAGCACCCATATGGCAGTTAACAACTCCTCCAAAACTCCAGTTCCAGGTCATCCAACACCCTCTTCTGGGCTCCACCAGACACTGCACAAAAGAGGTGCATTTAGATACATGCAGGCAAAACACTCACATCAATCAATCAATCAATCAATCAATCAATCAATCAATCAATCTGTCCTCCTACCTTTTGCATCTCCAGAGATGGTTCAGTAGTTAAGAGCCTTGGCTGCTCTTGCAGAAGACCCAGGTTTGGTTCTCAGCACACACACGGCACCTAACAAGCATCTAACAGTAGGTCTAGTTTCAAGATATCCAATGGCCCCCACACATATTGCACAACATGCATGCATTTACATACATGTAGACAAAACATTCATGCACATGAAATAAAAATAATAGTAAAAACATGTTGCGTGTTTTAAAAAGAAGAGATTTTAAGTTTTCATTACAAATAAATGAGGATGTGTGTGCGGCAATACTCTCAGCCTGACTGAGCCAGTCCTGAGTGTATGCATAGTTCCATCATTGTGTTTTACACCATAAATATTTACAAGTAGCACAGGTTGGCCTTGAACTCTCCTTTTAGCTAAGGATGACCTTGAGATTATGATTCTTGTCCTTCTCCCTGCCAAGTGGTTGGATTACTAATTTGCAGCACCACACCAGCACCCGTTTATGCAGTGTAAAGGGTCAAACCCAAGGCTTCCTGCACACCCAGGAAGAACTACCGGCTGAGCTACGATCTCAACCCCAAGAAATAAAATTTACAAAAACATTCAACTGGAAAAACGAAAGTTGAAATCTAGTGTCCTTGGTCCAAAAGAAGACTGTTATTAGGCTAAATGACTTCAACCAGGCTCCGAGCTTAGATGTCCTCAGTGCTCGACACTTACACCTGGTAGGTTTGTTACCGGGCCACAACGGGTTATGGAATGTTGTTGCTGCTGATTTATTTATTTATTTATTTATTTATTTATTTATTTATTTATGTATTTATTTATTTATTTATTTTTTATGTGTATGAATGTACTGTCTGCATGTAGGTTTGTGCACCCGTGTCGTGCAATGCGGTGGAGTTCAGAAGAAGGCATCAGATTTCCCTGGAACTGGAGTTGAAGATGGTTCTCAGCTGCCATGTGGGTGCTGGGGATCAAACCCGGGTCCTCTGCAAGATCTGCTTGCTCTGCCTCTGCGGTACTGGGGTTAAAGGCATGTGACACCAAGCCTCAGTAAGTATGGAATTTGAGACCAAGTATTCAAGAACTTTCATAGTAGCCAGGCATGGTGGGGCATACCTTTACTCCCAGCAGAGGCAGGCCAATCTCTGTGAGATCCAGGCTAGCCTGGGCTACACAGTGAGTTACTGACTGGCTGAGAGCACAGTTTTAAAACTAACAAAACAAAACAAAACAAAATATTGTCATCTTACAGAATAATTTTAATATATTACTAATAACAAAATACTTATAGATTGTTTAAAGGTTAAAATGGGTGATTCAGTACGACATCCTACAATGAAAATAATACTATTTTGTCCCCTTTTCAGTGAAGAATTGCACACAAAGCAGTCAATTAGTTTAGCAGCTGTCAAGGGTCTGGATTCAAGCTCAGATTCTTCTCTCCAGAACCCATGTCACACCTGAGATCCTGTCCCTGTTTCCGTTAATGCTGCTGTCATGGGCAGTGGAGCCCTGTATTTTCATATGGTGTTGTCTTGCCATTTAGTGATATCAAGGAAATTATGAGTTATGTCTGAACACCACATGCAAATCATGAATTAGTGATACATGATTTTCTATAATTTTCTTGTTCTTATTTACATTTTCAATCCCTTACCTCTCACAATATTAAATTACATTTATTTTCTTTCCATTTCATATGAGTTTAAAGCACACTGTTGCCAGACTCTACAGCTCTGCAGGTCTCCTGCTTATGTTTTATTTAATGAAGTTTTTGCTTTTTCTTTGTCTCTTTATTTTGGAATAACTTTAAATGTGTCCTTTTTGAACATTCAGAAATATTTACACAAAAAATGGTTTGGACAGACACAAGAGTTTGACTTGTCACCTCAGAGAAAAAAATGTATCTTCTGTCTCTCACTCTCTCATATCCCCCCGCCCCACCCCAAAGCCCAGGGACTCTCGAGGAAGAGGTTGGCATGTCAGATTGTAAGAATCAAGGAAGGGGTGAATTGTGAGATCACAGCAAAAACAGATTGGATTTTTTTTTCTTTTGATCAGCATGTTTGTGTAAGCAAACTTCATCAACTGGACTTGGAGACCCTGGGTTGTATGAGAACTGGGCCCAGATGTTAGCTAATTGGGTTTATATGGACAGTCCTTGTGTTTATTGCCTATCTGTACTTACTGGTCAAATAAAAAATTAAGAAAGAAAAAATGGTTATATACTTCTAAATCTTGGAAGTGATATGTCTTATATACTATGTTCTCTGATGATAATATAATAAAATCAGAAACAGCAGAGAACTAGATCATCTCATATATTAGATTAGAATTCTAGATAACTTTCTGTGTGAATAATATTTAAAAGAAATAACTAATACACAGGTATAAACTCATTAATTGAACCAGGTAAAGATTAAAAACAGGCAGCTCATTAGTCACAAAATAGGCTAAAACTCAACAGAGGAATCCCAAACTATTAAGAAGCAGCAAGGAGAAATATACTGTAGCAGAGAAGAGGAAGGTGCTTTGCTGGGGTTTGCTACAAGGTCCTCTCAGGGTTGAATGTAAACAATGGCTAAAGCCAACCACAATTCCTGGGATGCTTTATGCTGCTTCTTGTTCATATACAGATATTTTAATTGGCCGACATTTATGTAATGGGACTAGGTTTCATAACGAGATTTCATACGGGTACATAACGCATATAAGCGTATTTATGCTGCTGCTTTCTCCCGTCTCCCCATCCTGTTAGTCCCCCTTGGTTCCCCTACACAGTTAACTTCTGTTTTCATGGCGAATGTGCTTATGTGATTTTAGGTATCTGGATAAAGTCTGGAATCCACAAATGAAAGAAAATATGGTATTTGACATTATCGTTTAATGCAATTATCTCCAGTTATACATCCTTTCCTGTAAACAACATAATTTCATCTTTATGTGTGGCAAAATATTCCGTTGTATATATACACTACATTCACTTTATCCATTCCTCTGGCGATGGACACTCAGGATAGTTCCGTTAAGTCAGCTATTGTTAACAGGGCAGCGATAAACACTGCTGTGCAAGCACCTCTGTGACAGGTTGACATGGAATCCTTTGAGGAAATACACAGGAATACAACAGGAGAGATTTCTTTGTAAGACCAATAATCTTATGCGATTAGAACTTCACCTTTCTGAGGACCACTTATCTTTAATTATTTCTTAAAAACTGACCTACAAATATACTCCCATTGTGAAACAGGGCATCAACCCATGAACTCTGAGTCTCTTGCAGAGGGATTGCTGCTGGCTTTTCATTTGAAATATTTGCTGATTTGTACCAAGAGTGAAAAATCTGAGCAAAAGCATCATTTACCTCTCTTCCCTCTCTGTCTGACTCTCCCTCCATGCCCCCCTACTTAAAGTGTCTTCATTTCCCCCATTTCTCCCTTGATAATACCACGCTCCTACGTGGTCCCACCTCTTGTGAGCTTCTTATCCTTTACCCCAAAGTTCCTTGTAGAACTCTCCTTCCCATTTAAATACCTGTTTTATTCATTTCTCCCTTAGTAACACCTGTCTCCTTATGTTCTTCTATCTCAGGCTCCTTCTTTCCCTTTACCTCCCTGATTCCTTTCCGTGTTCCTCGTCCCCGCAGCTACATCAGGATACATACTGACACATAAGGATTTGGTGCTAGGATCCACAATGAAGGAGAACACATGTCGTTTGTTTTTCTTAGTCTGTGTTACTTCATTTAGTATAACAGCTTCTAGTTCCAACCTAATTGGACTTAAATCCCACTCAATGGGAGGAAATTCATGTGTGGTATTTTAAACATAGCCAGATGCACACAACTGGACAGGTCATAGATCTTAGAGAAAACCTCAAGATTGTCACATCCCTAAATAAATGTAACTTCTTGCTATGTGGAAAATATGTATCCTTCTATTTACAGACAAGCAATCCCAGCCACCACTCATCAAAGAAGATTCTTTTGTACCAGATGGAGACTATTACAGAGTACCGCAACTGGTCACACAGACACTGGGGATTGTCCAAGCCTAAGTGATACATCTATACTGCAACCTCTATACCTAAGGTGCACGGAGCATAGAACAAGGTGTAAAGAGGACACTAATGAATCTCTCAAGTCTCATTAATGAAGCTCCCGCAGGCAATAGAGGGCCAGGAACACAAAAAGTCACAAATGGCCAAAGTGTAGAGAGTAAGATTCTGCAGACTGTGGCTCAATGAACAGGACTCCTATAATAAACTCCTCCTACCCAGGACTTGGGGACCATGGTGGAAAAGGGGGCAGAAAGATTGTAAGAGCCAGGGAGGAGGTGCATGACTGTATGGAAATAGAATCTTGTAGGCTCTTGAGACCTTGCTCATATGAACCTACAGCAATGGTGTCAGCACACACAAGACCTATGCAAACTCAACCAGACAAAATCCCATCACAGAACCTTGGAAATGGGAAACAAGTCCCAATCTCAGTTCAAGAATTATTGGCAACTGATTACTGCTGAGTGAGGAAGAGCTGATCTTCTTAAAGGAGGGACTCTAAATAGGCTGAGCAGACCTCAGTGAATGAACTTGCACTGAGAAGCATCTGGGGACACTTCCATGACACAATACACCATAACACAAATGATAATATGTTCGAATTCCAGTGGTGGGAATTGGAGGGACCTATAGGAGGGTGCCATTGGGAAGGGGTACAATGATGATTAAGATTGATGGAGGTGTCCTGTTTGAAATGCACAAAAAATTTGATAAAAATTTTACAAAAATTTGAGCAAAGAGCACTGGATGGAGCACTCAGGAGCCTCATGAGACTTGGGAGACAAAGTTAGAGTTTTGGGGGTTCAAAGGTGCCCAGAAATCAAAGACTGGAAGAAAAGAGAACTTTCATATGCTGCTGTGGCTGATTCATTAAATATCACCCAGTAGCTATTTCTACTACCTGAGTTTTTTTTTAAATTTTATTTATTTTTGTATGTGTATGAGTGTACTGTCTGCATGTAGGTCTGTGCACCCGTGTCGTGCAATGCCGCGGAGGTCAGAAGAGGGTCTCGGATTCCCCTGGAACTGGAGTTCTCCTGGAATTGGAGTTCCAGACGGTTCTCAGCCGCCATGTGAGTGCTGGGGATAGAACCTGGGTCCTCTGCAAGAGCAGTCCATGCTCTTAACCACTAGGCTATCTCTCCAGCCCCTACCTGAGTTTTTGAAGTCTATCTTCATCATAGATTTATTATGTAGTTGTTAATTGCAATATATATCTATCTGCAATATTTATTATTAAATGTCAATAATCTTTGTTCTTGAGCCAAGAACTGTTCTGTGACAATATATATCTATCTGCAATATTTATTATTAAATGTCAATAATCTTTGTTCTTGAGCCAAGAACTGTTCTGTGACAATATTATCTTCCTAATTTAACTTTTGTTCCTTTTGAGAAACAAGTGTGTTGTATCTCATTTGCTAAGGTTTATTATAAATACAGGGGTTATTTAATCAGATGCTCCACACACACATAGCTAAGGTGTGTGACATGGTTTGAAAATAGTCAAATAGGGAGCTGCCCTTTGCCCTTGCAGCCGGCACTCAGTGCCATAGTGAGTCTGTGTGCAAGGGGCTCAGGCTGGGGTCTTTCTAAGACCACCTGAAGCACAGGAGCCCAGACCTCACTCCAGACAGGTAGAACTTAGGATAGATTGTTTCTTGGGCTGCTGGATAGTTGATTTGCCAGTTCATAGCAGGGGAGCCATGCAAACCAGCCTGCTTGAGTCCAAACCCGAAACCCTTGTAGGGTGTGGTTGTCTGAGTGGAGCTGCCCTTTGCCCTTGCAGCTGGCACCTGGCGCCATTGTGAGTCTGTGTGCAGGGGGCTCAGGCTGGGGTCTTGCTAAGACCACCTGAAGCACAGGAGCCCAGACCCCGCGCCAGACAGGTAATATTTAACAACCCCCCAACTGGAATTAAGGAGAGAGTATCCAAGCAGATTTTGTTTTTGGAGAACCCTCAGAATAGGAAGGGAAGAGTGGCTTAGACTTCCAATATCCAATATATAAACAAAAATTGAAAGCCTGAAACCTAGACAAGTCAACACTCCATAAACAAGGAGGGAAAAAACAAAGCGTTGGAAGGAAGGAAGCAAAACAAGTCTTCAACATAGTGAAAAGACATTTGTGATTGGCATCTGAATACAGGCAAAAAAAAAAAGTAAACCCCCATGTCTGGGACACGGTGAAGGGATAACATGGGAAAGGTGCAGGATAACTCTGCACCAAGATCTCCCATCCCTGTAGGGGATAGTTACAATGGGATCCCCCTGGAAGTGACCCAAGAAACAGATCTCAGAGGAATAATTGCAGACCTATGCAGAGAAATTAAAACAAAGAAGAAGCCAGAGAACTAAGGAGAGAGAATGAAAAACTCAAAAAGGACCTAGAGGGATACAATGACAAACTTCGGAAAGAACTAAAGGAAGAGATCGACAAATTCCAGAAAGAACTAGAGGGAGAAAAAAACCAAACTCTGAAAGGAAGTAGAAACACTGAAAAAGGAAGTCAACCAACGAAGTAAGGAGCACCAAGAAGAGACTGAGAAGCTCAAAAAGGAAATGGAAATACTAAAGAAAACACAGGATGAAACAAAAAAGGAAATAGAACACTCATCCAATCAAGAACAAAGGAAAGGAAAAAGCCTCAGAAATAGAATGGAGGAAGCAGAACAAAGAATATCAGATCTGGAAGATAACACAGAACAACTAAAAAGCTCAAACAAAGAATATGAAAAATTTAAAAACACACAAAAGTGGAACAACCAGGAAATATGGGACACTATGAAAAGATCAAACCTCCACATCATAGGAATAGAGGAAGGAGAAGAATCTCAAGAGAATAGTATTGATCAGCTCTTCAACAGAATAATAGATGAAAATTTCCCCAAACTAAAAATAGACAAACCCATACAAATACAAGAAGCACATAGGACTCCAAATAGACAAGATCAGAAAAGAAACTCCCCATGCACTATCATAGTTAAAATGCTAGACGCCCAAAACAAAGACAAAATTCTGAAGGCTACAAAAGAAAAACAAGTCACATACAAAGGGAAACCCATCAGAATTACAACTGACATCTTGGTGCAAACCATGAAAGCAAGAAGAACATGGAGCAAAGCATTCCCAGTGTTAAAGGACTATGGATGCCAACCCAGAATACTTTACCCAGCAAAAATGTCGATTATAGTTGAACGAGAGAGAAAAATCTTCCATGACATAAACAGGATGATAGAATACATGTCTGGAAAACCAGCTATTCATAAAATACTTGAAGCAATTCAAAGGGCAGAACAGAGGAGCAACAATCCTCAAACACCTAGGAAAAGAAACTAATAAAAACATAACCGTAGGAGTAGAATCAGAGGCTAAAAGTCCTAATGGATAATAAGGTGAAAGGAAGCAACATCCATCTTTCAATTATAACCTTAAATATTAATGGTCTAAACTCCCCAATCAAAAGGCATAGACTAGGAGAATGGATTAGGAAACAAAACCCATCTATATGCTGTCTACAAGAAACCTATCTCACTTTGAAGGATAGGCACCAACTTAAGGTGAAGGGATGGAAGAAAATATTCCAAGCAAATGGTACCAAAAAGAAAGCAAGTGTTGGGCTGGAGAGATGGCCTAGCAGTTAAGAGTGCCAACTGCTCTTACAGAGGACCCGGCTTTGATCCACAGCACCCACATGGTGGCCGAGAACCATCTGAAACTCCAATTCCAGGAGAACTCCAGTTCCAGGGGAATCCGGCACCCTCTTCTGACCTCTGTGGCATTGCATGACACGGGTGCACAAACTTGCATGCAGACAGTACATTCATACACATACAGAAATAAATAAAATTAAAAAAATAAAAAAGAAAGCAGGTATTGCTATTCTAATATCAGACAAAATAGACTTCAAAGCAAAAGAAATCAAAAGAGACAAAGAAGGCCATTACATCTTTATTAAAGGAACAATTGACGATGAAGATCTTACAATCATGAATATATATGCACCAAATGCCAGTGCACCAAACTTTATAAAGACAATTCTTCAGGATCTCAAGGCACAGATTAACCCCAGCACACTAATAGAAGGGGACTTCAATACCCCACTAGACAGATCAATAGGACAAAGGATAAACAGAGAGACATCTGAACTAAATGATAAATACACCAAATGGACCTCACAGACATCTATTGAATATTTCACCCAAACACCAGAGACTACACTTTCTACTCAGCACCTCACAGAACATTCTCCAAAATAGAACATATACTGGGACACAGGAAAAAACTCAACAAATGTAGTGCCTGCATTACCCAAAGGGTCGGGTGAGGGGCTGAGGATTTAAAGGAAGACAAGACAGTGGGTCATTTGTGCTGAGAGAATGCTGAATGCCGTTTATTGAAGAGACAGGGGAGCCTTATATATAGGCTTACAGCACAAGTGAAAAAACCAGGGTAAGAAGTTCATGCTCCCAGGCACAGGTGGTTCTCTGGCGTGGGTGGAAAACAGGAACTTGTGGTCAGGCCTTCTCGGAAGGAGGTAACAAGATGTTCCGGCAAGATAAGCGCTTGGTCAACAAGGTGGTCAGCAGATCCCCTGGGGGCCAGGACCCAACAGATCCCCCTTCTTTATATATAATTTTTTTTTATTTATTTCTGTATGTGTATCAATGTACTGTCTGCATGCAGGTCTGTGCACCCGTGTCGTGCAATACCGCGGAGGTCAGAAGAGGGCTTCAGAATCCCCTGGAACTGGTGTTCTCCTGGAATTGGAGTTTCAGACGGCTTTCGGCCGCCATGTGGGTGCTGGGGATCGAACCCGGGTCCTCTGCAAGAGCGGTGGGTACTCCTAACCGCCAGGCCATCTCTCCAGCCCCCTTCTTTATATATAAATGAGTATCTGTCTTAGGTTGCCCAGGACGTTGACATCTATTTTATCCATCATCAAATAGCCTGCCCAGGCCCCACAGACCTTCTGTCGTAGGTTGATAGACATCCCCCAGGTCTTGCCCGTCATTGATCACTCATTTGTACTGCATGCTCAACCATACCTAAGCAGTGGGGTTTTCTGCTGCCAAAGAAAGCATGAAAGTGGTGCTGGGCTTGTTTCCCATCCATATGGCAAAGGCAGACCAAGGCTAGGGTAGCAGTACCCAGGGTTATCAGGCCTAGGGCCAATGTCCCGTTCCATTCCTTAATTAATTGACCTGCCAATTGCAGACCTTATAAGAGTGTGTCCCCCGCCAATGGAGGCAGCCTGGTCTCATTGATCTTGATAGTTTTGTTGGTCAATTGGTAAAATTAGAATTCCAAGGTCCAAGAAGGTAGCTGTTTAATTTTCGAACTTCTAGGGAGGCATTGCGCACCTTGGCAGGGGTGACGCAGATATGTGAAAAAAGAGGCGTGTAAGACACTATGTGGGCCTCCCATAACAAATCTATTTGTTCGTGTAAAAGAGAGGTTTGTTGATTGAGATTTGAGATGCCCAATTGGATCAAGGAATTAATATTATTCTGTGTGCTGAGGGCAGCAGCAACCTCCCCCAATTGCTTATCCACTGTGCTTGCTGTAGCAGCTGAGTGGGATAGGGCAATTCCAGAGGCCGTAGCAGCAGTGGCAGCAGCTGCAATGGCTGAGAGAACAGCTACAGTAATGGCAAGGTCTCTTTTTGATGAGTGAAAACAAGGTGATTTTCTCCTGTGTGGCAGACTGGCATGGGAACTATACCTGGAATGTGTAAAATGGTGATTCCTCATTATTCCAGCAGCTTCTCAAGTGGCATACCTGGTGGGAACAATTAAGAACCTCTCCCAAGAGAGGGGCATTAACCACATACACAGACTCAATAATTTTATTTTTGCTACATGGGGTGTAGTGAAAGTGTAAAGAATCCTCAAAAGTCGGAGAGGCATTCCAAGGGGTAGTCTGATTAAAACAAACCATATCACGTGCTACCAAGGGACAGCATCTAGGCAGGCATATGTAGCTGAATGGTCCAGGCCAACATCTGGGCCCAGGAGTGGTGGTGGCACAGCCCCAATAATATTGGAGTCTCGATTAATGGGGCCCCAAATATTGCAGAGGCCAACAACAGAAGCATTGGTAGCATTGGGAGAAAATCTGCGATAGACCAATTGCTAAGAATTATACAATTACCTAGAAAAGATGAGGTTTGATTAATGGAGGGTTCATTTAAGACCTTAGTAAAACATAGGGTATCTCTCAAGTGAAAGACCGTTCTTAGATTGGCCTCCTCAAGATCCTCCAAAATGGCAGCCTTTCCTAGGCTAAGGTTGGTACTAAGGCAGACCATACCAGACTGTGGATCCCCACCGGCATCAGGATCAGAGGACTCGTCACAAATGCCCAGAACGTCTCCTGCCGACTGAGGTGAATCAGCAATAACATGACGCACACATCACTCAGGCACCCATATAGGACTTTCACCATCTTGTGGGAAAACACGAACGGACCCTCAGTCCCACACCAAAACCGGATCTGGTCCTTTCCAGAGGCCCATAGAGAGGTCCTTCCATTTTACCAGTGGCTTACATTGTATAGGGGGTCGCCAATGACGATCTGCTGCTGAGCGACCATGGGAATCCACAGTCAAAAAATTTTAAATGTAAAGTATAAGAGATATGGTAGAATGGGGGGAACAGAGGTGACTCCCTAGGTCCCCTCTTTTTACTTTAGTAAGAAGTGTTTTAAAAGTGCGGTGAGCTCGTTCCACAATAGCCTGCCCCTGAGGATTATAAGAGATGCCTGTTTTTTGAGTTATGTCAAATTCCTGGCAAAAATGTGCAAACCCCGCACCGGTGTAAGCAGGGCCATTATCAGTTTTATATTGTCTTGGCACTCCCATATAGGCAAAGGCTTGTAAACAGTGTACTTTAACATCCTTTATTTTTTTCCCTGTATGAGCAGAGGCAAACAATAAGTGGGAATAAGTATCTACAGAAACATGTACAAAGTGAAGCTTGCCAAAATCTGGTACATAAAGGAGATAGTCTCCTCCCGAAAGGACAGCTGGACAGAGCTGGAGCCAGTCACTCGGGGTACAGTTTAAAGCAGAAAATGACTCAAAAATGGCAAGAGTGAAAGGAGCATGTGGCCCGTAGGCAGCAACTGCCTCCTTTAATTGTTGAATGTCCTTGAAACTAAGGGGATTATGTTCCCTATGCCTCTGACCTTGAGGATCAGCGACCTTGATTACTGGGAAGGCAACTCCACCCTTTTTGTCTCTGGTGGTGCAGATGGTAGGTGTGGAGAACTAGCATAGTTAGGATTGTGCGCAGGAGGACGCTGCTCAAGGGAACATTTCTTAAGTTTCTTTTTCAAATTTTCAATGTCTTTAGTTAATTGCCATTCCTCATCCTCATCACCCTCATCCTCAGAGCAGGAGGAGGGCTTGGGAGAAGAGGCATCAGAAGCCTGGAGTGATTTCAGCAATTCCTGTTCCCGTGCCTCTTCAAAAATTATTTTTGCCTCAGTCAGCTGTTCCTTAACTTTAGCATCTGTACTGAGTAAGGCGTCTTTGATGAGGCACCATAATGAAAAGGTGGCAATAGGGATACTATCAGGTCCCTCTTTCTTTAATGCCCTTTGTAAGTCTCCCTTGACCTGTCCCCAGTTGGGAATATTAAGGCCACTAGATACAGGGAAACAGGGACTAGTTTTTGTGTAAGGTTTTTATGAAATCTTTATGTCTTATGTTTAATTCCTGTGCCTTGTTTCTTTAAGAGTTCAACCAGCTGCTCCACCAAAAGAGAATGAGAACTAGCGGCACCCATTTTCAATATGCCCGCTTCTTACCTTATCCAAAATGCTGGCCAGCCTTCTCGGGTGATCCTTCAGCAGTCTTCCCTTCTTTCCCGATCTCAGTGGGACCTCCACTTGTAGCGCCTGTGCTACTGCATTACCCAAAGGGTTGGGCGAGGGGCTGAGGATTTAAAGGAAGACAAGACAGCGGGTCATTCATGCTGAGAGAATGATGAATGCCGTTTATTGAAGAGACAGGGGAGCCTTATATATAGGCTTATAGCACAAGTGAAAAAACCAGGGTCAGAATTTCATGCTCCCAGGCACAGGCAGTTCTCTGGTGTGGGTCGAAAACAGGAACTTGTGGTCAGGCCTTCTCAGAAGGAGGGTAACAAGATGTTCCAGCAAGATAAGTGCTTGGTCAACAAGCTGCTCACCAGATCTCCTGGGGGCCAGGACCCAACAAACAAATAAAAAAATATTGAAATAATCTCATGCATTCTATCAGACCACAGTGCAATAAAACTCAATATCAACACCAAGATAAACCCTACAACCTACAAGAACACATGGGACTACACAACAGTCTCTTAAATAATGAATGAGTCAAGGAAGAAATAAAGAAAGAAATAAAAACATTCCTGGAACTGAATGACAATGATAATACAACACAGAAAAACCTATGGGACACTTTAAAAGCAGTCCTGAGGGAAGTTTATAGCTCTAAGTGCCTACATTAAAAAAACAGAAAGAGCACAAGTGAATGATCTAACACTACNTGTTTTGCTTCTCATCCACCCATGCTCTTTTTCTAAGCCTAGGGAACAATCTGCAGAAGAGGGGGCATGGTAGAATATAAGGGCTGCGATTGGGGTGAATGGTGAAACTACAGCAATATAGACTGGACACTTATTTGATCAACTTGATTGAACATATAAGTCCCCCAGCTGGATGGTGCGACTCTTGGGCTGTGTGGGTTTGGGCACAACTGCTTGCAAATTGGTTTTACATGAGGGATGCTTGTACTCATAAATTATTACTTATTATTAAAAAATGAAAAAAAGTAATAGAAGAAAAAAATATGTATCCATCCAAAAAATAAAAATAGTCAAATAAGTGGTGCACTGTTCCACTCTCTTTTTTTTTTTTTTTTCCCCTTTGAAGACACTACACCTCCAGCCCTCTGAGCTCCTCAGATTTCTTTCTTGTGATGTCAGGTCAGTTGATCTGAGGATTAAGGCAGCTTAAGCCATTAACACAGATGGCATATTCAGTGCGGATATACTGGAGTTAGTGATCACTCACATCTATCTCACTGTGTGAGATAGATCAGGGTTGTGCAGGATTTCATCACACTACACAGAACAACAAGCATTTGAAACTAAAAAATTGTTTATATTTTAGACTGAAGTTAAGTAGAAGAAATCAAGGTGCTCAAGATGCTCGCAAGGGAAGAACGTTTGCAATATTCAGCACTCTCAGGGGACAGTAGATCTGTTTATCTTTTCTTATAATTTAGGACATACTAAAAAGAATCTACTTCATATGTCCTAATTCCTTTCCATTTCTGTGATTAAAACACTGACCAAAACCAGCTAGGGGAGGAAAGGGTTTATTTGGCTTACAGCTCACAGTCCATAATCAAAGGAAGTCAAGACAGGAACCTAGGGCAGGAACCCAGAGCACAGAGCATGGAGGCATGCTGCTTACTGGCTTGCTCCTCTAGCTGGTGCTCAGCCTGGTTTCTTTTTAAAAAATTTTTATTATTTTTTATATGTATGAGTGTACTGTCTGCATGTAGGTTGGTGCACCCGTGTCATGCAATGCTGGGAAGGTCAGAAGAGGGCATCGGATTCCCTGGAACTGGAGTTAAAGATGGTTCTTAGCTGCCATGTGGGTGCTGGGGATCGAACCCGGGTCCTCTGCAAGAGCAGTCGGTGCTCTTAACTGTTGAACTGTCTCTCCAACCCCCAGCCTGGTTTCTTATACAATACCACATACAGTGGCCTGAGCCCTGCCACATCACTCAACAACAGGAAAATGCCCCACAGTCTAGTCCAATGGAGATAATTCCTCAATTGTTCCCTCCACTAGCATGTGTCAAGTTGACAACGGAAGCTATTGGCACAGATGAAGCTCAGATAGGTGGGGAAATATGGGAAATGGGTGTCTGTTTGATCATCTCAGTTTACTGTGAACTCAAAGCTGGTTTGAAGAAATATTTCAAAAAATAATAATCTTCCAGGGCTAGAGATATGGCTCAGTGGTTAAGAGTGTTTGCTCCTTGTGGTTCTCATCCTCAGCCTTTCACCACTGTGCTATTCTGCATTTAACAGGTATGGAGAACAGTTATGTTCTCAACACAGCTAAATCCATACCATAAAACACTAAGGAAAAAGTCTGGAATCAAATGAACAAATAATAAAAAAAAAAACAGAATCATTTGGTACTTAGAATGTAAAGAAAAATGGAGAATGGTTAAGTTAATCAAGGGATTTGAGTTTTTATAAAGAAGTAAAAATTACAATTTTGAAAATTAGAAGTAAAAGAGTCAGAAAATAAATCAAGTTTTCCTCATGTCACATATTATTTTGGAAACAGTTTTTCAGATTTATTACTGCTAATATATGAAATTCAGATTCAAATAAATTGAGGCATTTGACCAACGTTTCATTTTAGGACTCAGAATTTACTCTCTCTTGTTCTACATTTTAAATACTTATTGCTTATAAATACGTAACATGCAGCTATATACCTCCTAATAACATTTCATTAACAACAAACCATATATGTAATGAGGTCCCATGAGCTCATAATAGACCTGAAAAATGCCTCTTGCCTGGGGATGTTGCATCCATCACAGTATACTAGCTCAACAAATTATTCATGTTTGTGGAGATGCTAGTTAAAAGAAATGTCCTGCCTTGCCAATAGTATAAAATGTAGCATATATAATTATGCACAGTATATAATACTTTAGAATTAATGGCTGTGGCATTTACCTGTACA
Source organism: Rhizomys pruinosus (assembly GCA_009823505.1). Lineage (NCBI taxonomy): Eukaryota > Metazoa > Chordata > Mammalia > Rodentia > Spalacidae > Rhizomys > Rhizomys pruinosus. Next base: position 2,441,317 of record VZQC01002218.1, on the reverse strand, counting down.
TTTCTATTTATTTATTTATTTATTTATTTATTTATTTATTTATTTATTTNCCAGAAAAAAAAAATGACGAATGGTATCCCTCATTTGTGGATCCTAACGCCAATTACGTAGTTGTATGGCAAACTGAGCAACGTCAATGTGATCTGAAAACAACTGTGCTCTTATATTGTGAATCCCTTAAAATTAATTAATTAAAAATAAAATTACGTGTTCTATAAAATGTAAAAAAAATCTCCCCAAGAAAGACTAATTTAAAGGCTAATTAAAACTTAGAGTAAAAATTTCAATACACACACAAATTTGTATTCATCAGTTTCCTGGTTTTGAAGGGTCACATTCCTAAAGTAGTAGTATATTTTCAATGTAGCTAAACTGCTTTTCAAGTGTTGCAGGCAAGCCTGATGTAAATATTGAATCTAAATTTCAAACACATCCTGAGTGGTCTCCACTGTTTTATAGCTTGAAGACTTTGCTCAACATTATCTTTATGATCGTATCCCTGTTGCTACACAGAAGTCTCATTTATTCGTTTCGATTGCAATGGGACAAAATGTCATACAAGAACATATTTTGTTTTAAAGATTTATTTGTATATGAGTGAGTATGTGTGCATGTGTGTGTGTGCATGTGTGTGTGGTTGCACAGAGGCCAGAAGAAGGCATCAGGTTCCTCCTCTACCCCCTATCCTTTTCAGTCAGGATCTCTCCCTGAACTTGAACCTCATCATTTCCAGCAGTTCTGGAATCAAGCAAGCCTCTGTGATCCTCCTGTCTCTGCCTAACACTGAGCTGGTAGACCCGCACCACATGCCTGGCTCCTTACCTGGGTGCGAGGATCCAAACGCCAGTCCTTATGACTATGCAATAAGCACACGATCATTGATTGAGCTATCCCTCCAGGCCCTCATAATATATTTTTTTTTCTTTTTGAAACAGGGTCTTCCTGTAGCCCCAGCTGGCCTAGAACTCACCATGTAGACCAGGGTGGCCTTGAACTCACAGAGAACCACCTGTCTCTGCCTCCGGAGTGCTGGGGTTAAAGGCGTGCACCACCACGCCCACCTCAGTTCCATTTTTACAATCTCAACGTATCTGAGTTTATGCACATTCCTCATACCTGATGTGATTTTTCCCTCTTATCTCTTCATACTGTTGTCTAAACAGTTTAGTAGTTTATTGAGTAGTTTATTTAGTAGTTTATTATTTTATAGGAACAAATTCCAGTGGGTGGCCTAGGGTTTTCCTTCCTGCATATATTACATGTACTTCACTTTACATGGCAATTGTATGATCTCTCTTTTTTTTTTATCTCCTTTAGTTTGTTTTCCTTTTTTCCAAGTTCTTGAGATGAATTCTTCACCTACTCATCTTAAAACTTCTGTCTGCTAATTGATGTGCTTAGGTCTATAAAATTTCTTAAGTATGGTTTTGGCTATATCCCACAGGCTTAATGTATAACCCATTTGCTGTTTTGATTTATAAATTATTTATAACTGCAATTTTGTTTGCTTCTTTAGAAATTTTTAGGATTTAGGAAAACCTAACTTTGGTTATTAATTACTAATTTCATTTTTGCATTGTATAAAAATTATTATGTCCACTATCATTTCAATTTTGGAGAAAACATTTTTCTTTCAGCTCATTGTATAACACAGAGTAAATTTATGGAATGTTCTATGCATTTTGGAAGCAATGTGTATGTTGTAATTTCAATAATTATTAAATCAGTCATAATGATTATAGTTATTACATTTTCCTTTTTTACAAAATTTTAAACATTTTTCTTTCCTTCATTTTTATTTCCTGCATATGAATGTTATGTCTGCATATGTTTAAGTGAACCCATGTTGTACAATACCTGAGGAGGACAGAAAAAGGTGTTAGATCCCCTGGAAATGGAGTTACAGACAGTTGTTAGCTGCCATGTAGGTGCTGGGATTTGAACTCAGGTCTTCTATAAGAAAAACCAGTGCTCTTAACCACTGAACCATCTCTCCAGCCCCTACATTTTCTTATTTAGTTTTGGTTTTCATAATCTACTGAGTTCTTTCAAACATGCATTTCTTCCCTTCTGACTTTTTTCCCTATAAAATACAAGAAGTGTCCAAATCATCTTGTCTGTCTGCAGCATCCTGGGAAAGTGTGGGGGAAACAGGCAGGGCTACTCAGGGCCAGTCAAGATTTCTACAATCATGTGACTCTGGGTCCCTGCACTGTTTAAGCAGAAGTCTCTTTCAACATTATGCAGATCTTGTGAAGCTTTTGTACTGCAGAGATTTCATTGGTACCGCTTCCTATCATGTCTAGAATTCATTAACTAGCAGCAGGTGTTATTCCCTCTGGCTCTTCCATTCTTTGTTCATCACCCCTTCCTTGACGTTTTCTGAACCTTTGGTGCAGAGTCTGAATTGTAGATGCGTCGCTTAGGGCTGGGTGCCTCATAGTCACTTATTCTCTGCATTTGCTCAATAATGGAACTCTGCAATAGTCTCCACCCTCTGCAAAAAAAGTCCTTTTTTGATGAGTAGAGAGAGACATGCTTATTTGTAAATATAGGGATATGTATTAAGAATATAGTAAGAAACTATGTTGGCTCAGGAAAGTGACATGGTAGGTTTTTCTCTAGAGTCTATGACTTCCCTATCCACGTGTTCTATGACCTCCCTATCCACATGTTCTATGACCTCCCTATCCACGTGTTCTATGACCTCCCTATCCACGTGTTCTATGACATCCCTATCCACGTGGTCTATGACCTCCCTATCCATGTGGTCTATGACATCCCTATCCATGTGTTCTATGACCTCCCTATCCATGCGTTCTATGACCTCCCTATCCATGTGGTCTATGACCTCCCTATCCATGCGTTCTATGACCTCTCTAGCCATGTGTTCTTAGCTATGTTTTCAGTATCATGCCTGATTTTTCTCCCATTGAGTGGGTCTTAAGTCCAATTAGGCAGCTACTGATTACCCCCAAGTTAAAAGTGCCACTACTGCACCAATAGACATAGTTTCCTGGGCTGGTCAGTGTTGCGTGTGGTTCGTAGACTTTACAGATGGGTAGAACTGTTGATCTGTGTTTTTCCCTTGGCAGGGTGCAGTATCTTCTGATACTATGAGAGCTAGTCTTGGGGAGGAGGGTTCCAGGTCAGTTCCAGTTCAGTTGCTGCAAGTCCTGTGTCCAAAGTATGTCATGTCTTTAGCAATTGGATCTTATCTTCAAGTTCTGGGAGGCAGTCAAGGGCTGTTTCAGTAGCCTGTATTATTTTGGGAGCCTCTTAGACCACCCTGACCAATCTCAGTGGGAGGTTACCCAGGCCTGACAGTGTGATTTTTGTTATACAGCCATCAGCTATACACATGCACTTAAATTTATATTATATGTGTATTTTTCAGTAGGCTTATTAAACACTGCGTTTCACCTTGTCTTTTCATACCATGTAACTATTTTTCATCTGTCTTTCCATTCTCTCCCTCTGTATAGTCCTTTCTCTTCCCTTCCCAATTAAAGTGCCCATTTCCCCCAGTTCTCCTTTAGTAACTCCTATTTCCTACTATCTCCCTCTCAAGCTCTCTCTTCCCCTTCTGCCCTGTTGGCTTCCTCTGTGTTGTGAGGTTCCTGCCTCCCAGGTCACCAGCCTTGTGGCCCTAGGTATGGCAGCCATGCCAGGCTGTGTCTTGACTGCGGGGGTGGGGTAGGGGCGCAAGGAGGAAAGCAGGGAGGAGCAGAGGATGGTCCCTAAGATGGTGTGAATCTGAAACGGATCAAAGAAACATGCTGGGGCAGTGTCAGTGAGCAAATTCATCTATTGCAGGGGTTTTAAGCACGTATGTAGTAGTCTTGGGGCTCTTTGACCAGGGGGTGGACGGGACAGAGGAGAAGCCTATGCACGTTCTGCAACAGCTAAGTTTTATGGCACCATTTGCCTCCTGAGGATGGGGCGGACATGCTATACTTCAAGCTACACTCCCCTGGGGAGGGTGGGCTGCAGGTGTCTGGTGCCGAGCTTCTAGGTTACCGGGGTAAGAAGCCAACTCTGTTATACTCAGCCCCACACTCCCGGTTGGTTATTTTCCATTTTCCCAGCTCTTACATTGTATCAGGATATATACTGCTATGGACGGATTTGGATCTAGGATCCACAAATGAGACAGAACATGTGTTTCTTGTTGGTTTTTTTTTCAAGTCTGGATCACCTCACTTACTATAGTACTTTCTAGTTCCATCCATTTACTTGAAAAAAAAAATCATGGTTTCATTTTTCTTTACCTTTTAGTAGAACTGCATAGTGTAAATGTATCACATTTTCATTACCCATTTAAATTATTTCCGTTTCCTAGCTATTGTGACAAGAACAGCAATAAACATGACTGAGACATTATTTGAGTAATAGGTTGTAGAGTCTTTTGGACATATGCCAAAGTGGTATAGCTGGATCATTTGGTAGGTCCTATTTTAGTTTTTAATAGTTCTCCTTAGTGTCTGTGCCACTTTTCAGTTCTCCTTTCCCCATGTCCTCACCAGCGTTTGTTGTCATTTGTTTTCTTGATCTTAACATTCAGACTGGGGTAAGATGGTATCTCTTTTAAAATATAATACTCTCATTGATGTTTTGTGTATTTCAGACATCATTTTTCAGTTCAACTTAGACATATTCCCCTTTCTCTTCCCCCCCCCCCAGTTCATGCATTCTGCCATACATGTCCTGCACCTTTCTCTCAGTCTTTTTAAAGTTTTTCTCTGAAGAGGTTTATTGTTTTAGCCAGAATTTAACTACATCAGTCTATTCTTTGACCCAGCCCTTATGTTGTTGTGGTTCCCTCCCAATTGTATTTCTCCAAAGTATGCCCATATAAACATCATATATGTACCAGAATTATGTCCTCCAGGAATAAACTGTATGTTAACTCTGATATATGTTTAGGAGTTCACAAAGGTAAGATGGTATCTTAAAATAGTTTCAGATTGCATTTCCCTAATTTCTAAGGATTTGACTATTTTAAAGAGATTTCCTAGCCATTTTTATTTCCTTTTGAAATAACTCCTAAAAGCTGATTCATCTGTTCTGTTGTCTTATTAGGGAAGCAAGTCCTGAGAGAAGGACAGATCAGCATCAAACATTCATTTAAAACAATATTACCAATTGTTCTGGATCCCCACTAAACTCTGAGAGAGTTCTCATATTTTTGGAGAATTCTTAGCTGTCATCTTTTCAGATATTAGTTACCGTTCTCTTCCCTTTTCCTTCCGTTTGTATGCAGATTCTTCTTCGCATGGTATGATTCAGGCAACAGGCACTGTCTTACGTCCTCCTGGACGTCCCATCTCCCCTTACATTCCAGACCAGTTGACTGCTCTATAGCTCTAATCTGATGAAATAGGGGGAAAATCACTTGTAGATTATGTATTTTACAGGTTAGGGTGGGAAGGAAACTTTCCCCCACTTTTTCTCTTTTAGATTGAAGCTGGGAAGTCTCTTTGAGTGATCTTAAGAGTTTCTGACAATGAAGACATTTTCCTTTAAGATGAGAGCATGTAGCATGGGGTCTAGCAGGTTCTGGTTAATTATCATGAGGAAGAAGGCTCAGTGGTGTGTTTTTCTGGTGTATTCCCCAGGTCTTCATAGGTGTTTCCTCAACATTACTTACTGTAGATCACTAAATGTAACACTAGTACTAGTCAAAGTACAAGCCCAGATATGATTCAAGTGTGGTCAAGAAAACATGATGGTTAGATTCTAAAACTACATAATTTCTCTATAAAGTATATTCAGAATAGAACATTAATAAAAAATGACAGCTTATGAATAGCTCGAATTCCCCTACAGCATTTTATTCTTCAATTCCTCTGTCAGTGGAGGAGACCTCCATTTTAATTCATCTGAAAAACGTGCATTTATTCTAATTTATTAGCTGGGACGTAAAATGGACACATTTATAGTACATAACAATGTCTCTGAATAAAGCAAAAATGATATTTTACTTAGTTTTTCAGAAATGTGGAGTTTAGTGATTTGCTGATGTCCAGAGCACTAAAATCATTCTAGTGATCTTAGGCGTGGCAGTTACTTTTAAAATACAAACCAGGGGCTGGAGAGATAGCCTAGCGGTTAAGAGCACCTACTGCTCTTGCAGATGACCCGGGTTCAATCTCCAGCACCCACATGGCGGCTGAGAACCGTCTGTAACTCCAATTCCAGGAGAACTCCAGTTCCAGGGGAATCCGACACCCTCTTCTGACCTCCGCGGCATTGCACGAAACGGGTGCACAGACCTACATGCACACAGTACATTCATACACATACAAAAATAAATAAAATTAAAAAAAAATAGCCGGGCGTGGTGGCGAACGCCTTTAATCCTAGCACTTGGGAGGCAGAAGTAGGCGGATCTCTATGAGTTCAAGGCCAGCCTGGTCTACAGAGTGAGATCCAGGACAGCCAGAGCTACAGGGTGACCCTGTCTCAAAAAAATAAAATAAAATAAAATAAAATAAAATAAAATAAAATAAAATAAAATAAAATAAAATACAAACCAAAGGCACAATCCATGAAAGTTATAATTGGTAAACTAGTGCCATTAAGATTAAAAATTTCTACTTGTAAAAGAGGCTGGGTGTGGTGGCACACACCTTTAATCCCAGCACTCAGGAGGCAGAGGCAGGAGGATCTCTGTGAGTTCAAGGCCAGCTTGGTCTACATAGTGAGTTCCAGGACAGCTGGGGCTACAGGGAGACCCTGTCTCAAAAGCCCCCCCCCCAAATGTAATGTTAAGGGGCTGAGAAAAGCCACGTATTTCAAGAAAAAAAATCTCTACAAAAATCTCTACAAAAATGACTTACCCCAAATGTACAAAGAACTCATAAAACTCAGCAGGAAAATAAGAAAATTGATTAAAACAGGAACCAAAGGCCTCAACTGGCACCATACTGAAGAAAACTAAGAGTTGGAAAATAAACCAATGAACAGATGCCCAATGTCATGTAATTTTAGGGAAACAATAAAGAGATTTAGTGAGGTTCGCACGTCACAATCGCCCAACCCAACGGTGAAGCTGTCCAGCACTGGGACCACATTCTTGCTTGCAGGAACATAAATAAGATTCCTACAAATTAAACATACCTAGACCACATAATCGAGCAGTTGTACCTCTTGAGATTTGCTTAAATAAATTGAAAACTTGCATCCACACGAAAATTTGCACACAGACATTTATAGTAATTTAATTCATAACTGTCCAAATTTTGAAGGAAGAAAACATCCCTCAGACAGTGAATGGACAAAGAAACTCTGGTACAACCAGACAAAGGAATATTATCCAATGCTGAAAAATGAAATGAACCACCAAGTCACAAAAAATAAGAGGGAACATCAAGTGTATGATTAAAAAGAAACCAGCATGAAAAGGTATTTATTTCATGATTCCATTACAGAATATTCTGGAAAAGTCCAAATAATCAGTAGTTACCTGAGATTATTGAGTAGGGGGAGATGAATACAGACCACAGAGGGGGTTGGGGCAATGAAACTGCTGCATGTTTGAGAAGAATGGCTACATGCCATTACACACATGTCGAGACCCATAGAGTGATCACCACCAAAAGTGAACCTAATGTGAGCAGTGGCCTCTGGGTGTTAATGATGTGCCGATGTAGGTTGTCCTTTGTAACAAATGTGCTCTTTGGATGTGTGAAGTTGATCATAGGGGATGTGGTGTATGTGAGCTGTGAGGGGCATGTCCTACATGGAAACTCTGCATTTCCAATTTTTTTTTTTTTGGGAAAGCTTAGAGTTTCTCTAAAAAAAATCTATTTAAAGAAAAAAAATTCTGAACTATAACAGATATTCAAAATTCAAAACAAAATGAAACAAAAAGCTGATGCTTTCTTTTATTTATAAATAATTGTCAAAGTATCTGAGTGTTAAGATTATAAAGGTCTGAGCATAGAAGTGGCTGTATAAATTATTAAAAGTAGCACAGTATTCGTTTTCCATTCAAGTGAAGAATATGATAATCAGGTTTTGGTTGAGGAAATAGAGGGAGGCATGATAGTTTATTTATTTGCAAATATATTTTGTGCCTGGAACTGAATAGAAAGATGCCAGTCCAGTGACTGAGGGATGATTTCTCATCTTTGAGAAAAAAGAATTAAAAAAAAAAAAAAGAGGCAAAGCCTTGGGTTAGGGAGATGAAGTCACCTTGGATCCTCACCCATTAGCAGTGCTGAGCAGGCCATTAGGAAGAGGCTCAGGAGCCAGGAGGTCCTACTCCTCTTCCTTCTCCCCTCCCTTTCCCTGGAACAAATTCTTAAAATAAATATCACTTTACAGTTTCTCAGAAGAAATCAGGCCAGGCTCATTCTGAGTGATTCATCTAGAGGACTCTTGAATGGACAAACACATCCTATTATGAACATCATTTTTTTTTTAAATGAGTTTAATTTTCTAATGAAAACAAGATTCTACACAATACATTTTAAGAACCAATTTATTTGAGAGAATTCTGTTTCACAGTACAGGAAGAAGACATTTGACTTCTTTGGAAAGAGATTGCTTTTTACAAACTTGAAATGCTCATTCTCAAAGAGTTCTAAGCCCAGAGGGCACAGGGTGCTCAGTGAACCCAAATAACACATCACTATCCCCCCTCGAAAAGCTGAAGCATCTAGATCTTTGCTGGTGAGATGTTTGATAAAGGAAAGATAAACCATCTTATGGAGCCAGTCTCAAGATAAAATCGGAAGTGAACTTTGTCTCAAATTTGTGAAATTTAAGGAAGTCGGCATTTCAAATCATGACATAATTTGTGACAAACCTTTTGCATTGAGCATCAAAATAACAGTGTCATATATGTGTTTTATATAACACATCATATAAGCATTCGTTTGCTCTAATTTTTTCATACTACAGTTATTGTGCTTCTTCATGCTAAATACAGATTCCTTTCCCAGGCAAGTTACTTCAAACATATCTTCAAATGGTCTCACCTGGTTTTGAAGAAAATAAAATGAAAAAACAAAACCAGAAAACAAACAAAGACAACAACAACAACAACAACAACAAAAACAAAAGAAACAGCTCAATGGACTGTTCTGTCACAGAGAACGCCGGAGCTTAGAAGAGTTTGGGCCACTGTTCTCATGTAATCTGGCTGTATCAGCCCTCATCAGCTCATTCTCCCTTCTCAGTGCTGATTCTATCACAGAGGGAATACCCCAGTCCCATCCTAAAATTAAACCTACAAAGGGCAGACAGCTGGGCCTCCTGCATCAATTGGACATCAGTTATTTGCTACATGCATTAGTTCAGTCTGTGCCCACTGCAGAGAATTGGGAACATTCCAGCTGCAGACTGCGTTAACAATTAACACGCGTCAGTGGGATTTAGGTACTCAGTACTCTAGTTCCGTTCACAGCAACTGAGAGTAGAGGGAAACTTCTGGAACTGTGCTTTCCAAGAGGCTGGTGATGTGAGTCTGATGACTGTAGCACGGAGTGGATTCTTGGCACAGCTCTAGAAGAACTGCCTGTAATCACTGGGGCACAAGTCTCCCTTCCACTGTCTCCCTGAGAATGCTTTCCTTTCTGTTCATTCTCTTGCCTTTGGAAGTGGATTCTCTGTAGAATTGGAACTGCACTAAACAATACTGCTGTTTTCACTTCTATTTTATGATTGTATTATAAGCATTTTGAACAAAAATTCATCCATGGAAGTGTTTTGGGTTTGGAGATATAATATGTAAGGGGAATATTTTCAGATGATACAGCTTTATATTATCAAAATTTACTACTTGTATGTAATTTATATTTGCACGCTGATATTGAGACATAATTTTAAGGTATTTTGTTACTGTCCAGGGGAAGAATCTGATATTCTGACATGCTGTCAATCTGTCAGTCACACCTCTCCAAGACGCTACATAGATGTGCTTCAATTGTTTTCAGCCTTGGTGCTTCCTGGGAAAACGCCTTGTCAAACAGAATTATATATTCAAAGAGACTACATTCAAAACACCTTTCTTCAAGTAACACAATTTGATGGTGCCTGTGATGTGCCTGGCAGCTAAGCATGAATCTTATTTCAATTGAACCCTGGATTTAGGACATGAACATGGGTTGACTTTAACACAATCAGTCCAATTAGTCTCATCCTAGAGGCCAGGACCTGACGGGTATTGGGTGAGAGCTAAGCTAAATCACGTTAGAACCATAATAATGTGAGCAGATAATTAGCCTTGTAGTTTGGGAAGGAGTTTAAATAGTCTAATTATAGGTTAAGATATGTGCCGTGCACATTCTTTGTGTCACCGATAAGTAAAGAAGTATTAAAAATATATAAGGGCAATAAAACTTTTCTGGGTCTGAAAATCTTTTGGAAAGCTTAGGTAACCCCAAGACAAATTTATGTTCCATATCAAAAGAAGGGTCCTGGTTGTGTCATTTTGTTTCTCTTAGATTTTTACCAGCATAGATGATAGTGTTAATTTTCTTTGTGATTATGATGTTCAAGACATCTTTGAAAAGGACAGACATGCAGTGGCGACAACCTCATAACACAGTCTCCAGTGCTGTTTGTCTGGTACTTCCCAGAATTCCTGTACTTTGTCTGGTGTGTAAGGGATGGTCCTCAATTAGTTGTGTTATGCTTCCTCTTGCTTGGTAAGCATTTTTGGTCAAACAAGGAATGGCAGAGTTCCACAATTAGATCAAAAGATCAATCCTAATGTACCATTTTCTCCTCACCCTCCTGCTGTAATAAAGTGTCTGCAGTTCTCCAGGGGACAACTCAGAATCCTAGGACTGATATTTCTAAATTAGCTGACTCTCTGACCTTGCTGGTAATTGCGTTAGTTTATCAATGTTCAACACAATTTATTACTCTCCAATATGTACCAAAGTGTTTATCTCTCAACACTAACAATATTAAAACAATCTAAACTATCTATTGCAGCACAAAGAGGCATCCTTTCATTAGGGAAAAACATAATAAGTGGAAAATGTCACACGACCAGACTGCCCAGAAACGGGGCGACCTGAAAGAGACAGAGGACAGCTGCTTCCTGGTCTGATTCAGCAACATTATATTACCAAAATCTGGAAGAAGAGAAATTAAATTTTATTTCCATTTGGGAGTGTGATATGGGAATAAAGTGATATTTTCTTCAATGCTAAAGTGGTGGCTTCATTCCAAGGGAAACAAATGGCATCGATAAAGCCTTAACAAAGCATGTGAAGGCAATAGAACAGTGATAGCATCTCACTTCGACTTCAAGCATGGTACCCTTTGCTGACGAGAAGGCAGTAAGTTAATGAGTCTTATTTTGGGAGGAAGAAAAATCAACAGCTTCATCCCCTTCATCTTGACTGTTTTTATTATATGTTAAGTTTTGTGTTTAATTATGGTGGTGTACAAGTTGTGGAAGACCATTTCAAGTAAGTTAATTCATTGAAGTTTTTTGTAAAATAAATGTTTCCACCCACTGTGGGCATGAGCCGCACTAAAAGCCTGCTTGTGCACAGTGTTTGTTGATAAAGATCATTCCCTCCAACTTTAAATAATGGGTCGACTTTTATCTAACTTCCCACTTCCGTCCGGTGCTGGCCTAATCTCTGTTGCTTACTCAGATGATAGAGCAGCTGAGAAGTGCTTAGTACACATCCATCCACTCACCCACCCACTCCCCATCAAGCTGCCCCTGTGATCTTTCTTCAGTCATGAAGAATGAGCTTCCAATGCATCTCACACCTGGCTAACACTGGTCTGGAGGCTTACAAAGCGTTTGCTATTGTTGTCTTAAAATCTCTGGACTTTAAAATGACACATATTTCACCTTATTATTTCACCTTATTAATCACAGGCTATAGTTTTTCAGAGATCGGCATATTTATTCATCAGCAATGCATTTCAGTTCAATGAATAACCTTTCTTCAGTCAGTAAGGGAATCGGTATCTGTCAATTCTCTATGCAATGTGCAGTATTTTTGAGAATACTCCAAAACTCATTTTTGGAAAACATTGTTTTAACTACCTAACAAAGTCAAGTCAATTCTTTTTCCTTTTTAAAAACTATTTTTAAAAGTTTGCTTATTTTGATTTTATGTGTATGAGCGCTTTGCTTGCATGTATCTAAGTGCACGTTACCTCTCATGCAATGCCCACAGAGGCCAGAACAGAGCATTAGATCACCTGGAACTGGAATTATGTACAGTTATTTTCTGCCATGTGGGTGCTGGGAACCAATCCCCAGTCTCCTGCAAGAGCAGCCAGTGCTCTTAACCACTGAGCCATCCCACCAGGCTCTCTTTTATCTTTAAAAAGCTGCCAGCCGGGCTGGAGAGATGGCCTATCAGTTGGGAGTGCTGACTGCTCTTGCAGAGCACCCGGGTTCGATCCCAGGCACCCACATGGCAGCTAGGGACTGTCTTTGACTCCAGTTCCAGGGGAATCTGGGACCCTCTTCTGACCTCCACGGCATTGCACGACACGGGTGCACAAACCTGCATGCAGACAGTACAGTACATTCATACACACACATAAAAAATAAATAAATAAAAATAAATAAAAAGTAAATAAAAGCTGCCAGCTTCTCCGCCCTCCTCTCAGGGTCTCAGTGTTGTTTAAGGCACATTAAGGCCAACCCAAGCAAAGAGATCCCAAAGGCTTCCCACTTTGTGTGTTTGTTCAACTTAAACTGCACACATGGATGGCTATACTATAGACTCAGATTGAACTTTTGAAATTAAAGAAAGTTTATTTATTATTATTATTATTATGTGTATTCCCTCATGGGCCCATGTGCGTAGAGGTGAAAGGTCAGCTTTGAGGCGTTGGTGCTGTCCTTCTACCATGTGTTCTGGGGATTGAACTTCAGGTATCATGCTTTCCAGGCAAGCGCCTTTATCCCCACAGCCATCTCATAGGCTTTTAGATTAAACTTCTTCAATCCCATTAAGAGCTTTGTTCTGTCCCATCCATTCCACACACATTTTACTGTTTCATTAGAAAAAAAACCATGGAATTTTGTCCATTTTTATAATCTTACCCAGATGCTTCAGTTAGACTCACATCATTTCATTTTCTTCTTGATTCTGATTTTCAAAAATTTAATTAAATAAATCCATTTTAAGTGTGTGTGTGTGTGTGTGTGTGTGTGTGTGTGCCATGAGCGTCATTGCACAAGTGTCAGAGTACGCGTTTCCAGGTCTGTTCTCTCCTCCCACCCTGTGGTACCCAGGGATCACACAGGTCATCCTGCTTGGAGGCGCGTTCCTTTACTTCCTGCGTTATCTTGCCAGCTGCTCGTTTTATTTTCAGTAAGTAATCACATTATTTTCATTCAGGTCAAAATAAAAGAGGCCTTAATTTTGAGCTATAAAATGTTTTATGAAAACAGATTTTGCAAATTAGAAAAGTCTCTGTCAGCCCATCCAAGTTGCTATAACAAAATACCTAAGACTGATTAATTTGTAAACAATAAATTTTAATTTCTTCTAGGACTAGAAACTGGGAAGTGCAAGGTCAAGGAGCCAGCAGAATCAGTGACTGATGAGGGTTCACTCTGCTCCATAGAGGGTGCTTTCTCAGTCATCCTCACAGGGTAGAAGGGGTGAATGAGCTCCCGTGGATCTCGTTAGAGGGGTGTTAGTGGGAAGAACCCCCAAGACTGACACCTCCTAAAGTTTCATCTCTTAGTACCATTGCCTTGGGGATTAGGCTTCAGCTTATGTATTTAGAGGGGACACACATTCAGACCACAGCAACTGCCTGGGGAAAAGGGTGGTCACCTGTCATTGGACGCCTGCAGCGTGGTACCGCGAATGCTTCGCCTGTTCGCCAAAAATATTGAAGAGTTATTTTGGAGAAGCGCTGTGCTTGCTGCAGAGGATGGGAGGGCAATCAGCGGGGAGTCCAGGACGTGAACAAGCCTTTCTCATAGAATGCCCTACTCAGTAGAAAAGTGGCGAGTGCTGAGTTGCAGGAACCCACAGAGGCACTCCCTCCTAGGGCTGGAGAGCAGCCATCTTCTACCTGGGACCCCTACTTTCCACTTCCCCTCCCCACCAACTGTAGAACATGCCCTCCGTGTGACACAGCATGTCTAATATGAATGGACACAAGGAAAAGCTCAACAGGTTTTTTTTTTTTTATTTATTAGAAAAGTTTGAAATGTAAAGGCAGAAAAAGAAATAAAAGATTTGTAAGTCATACTTAAAATATTCTGCTTCATGTTGTTATATGATTTTTAACTGACACACATGCTCAAAACGCAGACTTGCAGGTGTGTGAGTTACTCAAGAACTGAGTTGTTATAAACCTTTCCCCTGTTTTTTTCTTTTTCTTTCTTCTTTTTTTTTTTTTTTTTTTTTTATTTTTGAGACAGGGTCTCCCTGTAGCCCCAGATGACTGAGAATTCACTATGGAGCCGAGGTTAGTTTGGATCTCACAGAGATTCACTTCTTTCTGCCTCCCAGTGATGGGATTAAAGGTGTACCACCTTTAATCTATGATTATCTATGATAATGTATGATCATTTATGATAATCTATGACTATCAACAACAACAAAATGTAAAAGTATCACTTTGCTTCATAGAACATATAGCAATACAGATTTAGATGTAGATTTTCATAGAAAATGTAGCAATATAGAACATGTAGCAATATATAATAAACAAAAATTAGTAAGTTCCCTTTTACAATATTTTTCTGAGGTAACTACAGAGAAGAGAGATTGTATTTTTTTCCAAACAAAACAAAATAAAATAAAAGCAACTATTGGTATAACTATTATTAGTTAACTAAGTTAACTAATTAAGAAAGTTACAGAACTAGTTAAGAAAGTTACAGAATAATAGTTATACCATAACTAATAATAGTTATTATTATTATATTATATTATATTATACCATAACTATTATTAGTTATGGTATAACTATTATTCTGTAACTTTCTTTTTCTTGCAAAACTTTGTTTGGCCATGTTAAAATAAGGGAAACCACACAGAAAGAGCCCTAAAACATTGCTGTGACTACGTGTCAAGTTTTTCATGTCTTTTTGTAATTTTCTTCTGTTTTCTGGATGTCCTTACAGCATCAGAAATTTTATATATATCTCATATATGTCATCAGGTTTTATCCAGATCAATATATGTATTCAAACACATAATCGGTTATTGCAAATACTACAAAGTTTTAGTCACATATGCAAAATAGTATTGCATAATGAATCAAATAAAATTCATCCGACTACTTTTTAATGGGTGGGAAATTTGGTTGTTGTACAAGCTACAAAAAAGACAGCAACAAACAATGTTTTCCTATATATTAAAACTTTTGTTTCTCAAGAGTAAAGTTGCTGGGCACTGTCACGGATGCATCTTCAGCTTTATATTAACTGTCTGCTTTATTTGGAGGCTGTGGAAATATTGACAAGCAGCATAGAATGCGCATCCTTCTGGTGACTTTGCAGGGTGTTAACGATCTTTCTTCAAATGTTAGATTTTTATTAATTCTTTGATAATTTTATACATTTTATTTTTATCATATTCACCGCCCTCTGCTCCCCTTACTCTAGCTAGATCCATCCTACCCCTCCCACTCCCTCCCAAAGTCATGTCCTCATTTAGTTCAGTTTTAATAACCTATAAGTCTAATTTGTGTGTACCAACATATCAGGGACCACATCCTTAAAGAACACTGACACTCCCCTAGAAGACAATAGAGCCTCAGCTGGTGCCGGTTTGTGTGCGCGCTTGCGCGTGCGTGTGTGCCTCCTGAGCCCCTCCAACCTCCATGCTAGAGTGCTGACTGACTTGACCTTGCCCAGGTCTCTTGCAGGCAACTGGAGCTCATGGTGCAATGATCCTGTCGGGAATACTCTGTTTCTCTCTGGTCTTCCACCACCTATGACTCTGTTAATTTTTCTGCTCCCTCTTTGGAGATGGTCCCTGAGTCTTGGGTGTATGTGTGACGTTAATGTCCATTTTGGCTGAGCACTGCACAGTCACTTAGTTTCTGCAGTTTGATCAGTGATGAATTATGATCTTTTTTGTTTGTTTGTTTGTTTGTTTGTTTTTGGTTTTGGTCTCCCTGTAGACCCAGCTCTCTTGGAGCTCGCTCTGTAGACCAGGCTGGCCCTGAACTCACAAAGATCCACCTGCCTCTGCCTCCCGAGTGCTAGGATGAAAGGCGTGCGCCACCATGCCCCGCTGAGTTATGATCTTTTTAATTTCTGTGAGTCCAAGGAGTATGAAGCTCCTGCCTCCATTGTTTAAAGTGAACGTCCTCAAATTAGTGAGGATATACACTTTCATATGCAAATTTATTTACCTTCTTTACTTTATAATATGCATATTTATATCCCTTGCCTATTTTTTCTTTAGCCCCCCCCCCCCTTTAAAATCTGTTCTGTCGAGGCTCTCGCTGCACTCGGGAGAGCAACCTCTTAAGTCAGTAAGAACAAGTATTGGCTGGTTGGGTGTTTACGAATCTGTTCAAGGATTTGAGCACTGGAAGAATCAGTGGCCACAGCCGGCTCTGGAGAAAAAGAAGTCAGATGACAGAGAAACAACTCTCCAAGGGGCGCTAAAGAAGAGAACGCACTGTTTCAGCTGCACTGTACCCTGCCTCCTGCAAGGCCCACAGAGCCGGAGGCAGCTCGCTCCCTGGACGTTCTGAGTTCGCAGCTGCAGTTGGCTGGACCCTGTGTCCAGGCCTGGCCAATCTCTCCAGACCTTCCTTCTGCTCCTGTGTTCTCTGAAACGTCTCCTTTTCTTCTCTCAGTAAATTAGAAAACTTGTTCATCACCCAGGGCTCAGAAGCATATTATGGGAAAATTTCAGGGATACAAGGCTCGGTCCCTCCTCTGATGCTTACCAAAACGTGACCTTCAGCCTGTAAAATGCAGACTAAGTCCCAGCCAGGGGTGCCGGGGAAGTGAGTTTTCTGAGGTCCACTGAGAAGGTGGTAAGCTATCAAATGGTGCGGTGAACAGTCAAGATGATAGCGGGTCACAGTAACAGATGCTGACAACATCTCTCTGTCTAGTGAGTGGCAGGTATTTTCCTCGACTGCATATTTTGCCTTTGCTTGTCATATCACTCATTAATAGACTTTTAAAAATAACATTTTTTTTCCTGAGCTTTGTAATTTAAAAAGTTCTCCACCATTCCAAGATTATATAACTAATTTCTTAAGTTTTCTTTTACTTTTAAAATTTGTTTTACATTTGGTTCTTTAATTCACATGCAATTTATTTTGTGTACAATGTAAATCAGATTGTAGGTTGTTTTCTTTTCCAAATTAACCAAAAGTACTCTTTCCTTCCATTGGATGGAAATCGAATCCACTAACTTCTCACACAAACTTGCATTATTTCTCCACTCTTCTTTGCCGTTTCTTTGCTTTCTCAGTGCAAATCTACACAGCATTTAAAAACGGTTTGTGATCCCATTTGTTCAACCTAGGGCACTCTTCCTTTCAGTGATACCCACTCAAGGTACATTCCTCCAATCCCTGCTTAAACCAGAAAGCTGGGGTTCTTCTGAATCCTTCACCAGAGGCGGTCCATAATGCTTCATCTCCAAGGACACATCTCTAGTTTTAGAAAGCATGCGAAAGACCTTAGAGTTGCTGTTTTGAAAAAGCCAAACTGGGGCTGGAGAGATGGCCTAGTGGTTAAGAGCGCCGACCGCTCTTGCAGAGGACCCGGGTTCGATCCCCAGCACCCACATGGCTGCTGAGAACAGTCTGTAACTCCAATTCCAGGAGAACTCCAGTTTCAGGGGAATCTGAGACCCTCTTCAGACCTCCGCAGCATTGCACAACACGGGTGTGCAAACCTACATGCAAACAGTACATTCATACACATACATAAAAATTAAAAAAAAATTTAAAAGTTAATCACCAGACACACACACACACACACACACACACATACACACACAAAATGTCAAACTGAGGGTGGGAATTTGCCACTTGAGCATTTATTTTTTGTCTTCACCCTCTTTGTCCTCCGGCCATGGTAAATGTCCTTTTCTGCCACAAATGCATCGTGCTCTTTCTTTTCTTCTATGGCTTTGCATGCTGGAAGCTCCCTGGAATACTTTCTCGTGTTTGTTGGAAATCTTAACAAGTCTCTGCTGAAGAAAAGCACTATGAACAGCAAGATCAACTCAAGCAAGGGGCCTGGCAGCAGTTACTATGTGTTACCTGGCATGAGGCATCTTGCTAAACATCCAACTCCATCATCATCACATTGCATGGTCATGACAGCCAGGCCATGGGAACCCCTACTTATCGCTTATCATACATGAAGTTTCAGAGACTTGAACTAATCTTCCCAGGTCATGGAGCCCGTGTTTGGAGTTAAGGTTTCAATCCAGGCCTTTCTCACTTTGTTCCCTTTAGATATCATCAGCTCCAGAAAACACTCCTGCAGAACGCTCTTTTCCATTTATATTAACCTATTAGCATATATAGCCTGTAACATTTTTGTTTTGAAACAGGCTCTCCCTGTATGTAGCCCCTGCTGTTCCTGAAGTTGCTATGTAGACGAATGTGGCTTCAGGCTCACAGAGATCTGCTCGTCTCTGCCTTCCGAGTGCTGGGATTACAGGTGCCCACTGTCATTCTCGGCACACAGCCTCTATGTTAACAGCACAGTGCAGTATAGCCTCTTCCTCCTTTCCCTCTGTTTCCAACTAGCTCATAACCGCCACAAAATCATGGGTGCTTGGTCTTTGTGTTTCTAGCACCAAGCATAGTGCTGCGCATAGTAGACATTTACCAAATGTTTGTATCCGTAACCTCCAAGGTCTGAAAGCTTGTGTCCCCACAAAAATCACATGATGAAGTCCTAACCCTCAAGGTGGTGCTATCCAAAGTTGGACTTCTGGAAGGTGAGGATATCATCAAGACAGATTGCTATTGATGGTTTTATAAAAAGAGACCAGATTACATTTCCCACCAGCAGTGGATGAGTGTTCCCCTTTCCCCACAACCTCTCCAGCACTTGGTATCATTTGTTTTCTTGATCCTAGCCAGTCTTATTGGAGTAAGATGATCTCTTAAAGTGGTTTTCATTTGCATTTCCTTAATTATTATCGACATTGAACCCTTGGAAGACTTGGAATGAACTTGCCACTGACCCAGCCAAACCACTCCTGGGTATGTACCCACAAGACTCATCTTACCACAGAGATACATGCACAGCCATGTTTATTGCAGCTTTCTTCACAATAGCAAGGAGCTGGAACCAACCCAAGTGCCCCTCAACTGACAAGTGGATAGAGAAAATGTGGTACATCTACACAATGGAGTTCTATGCAGCGGTAAAGAAAGATGACATCATGAACTTTGCGGTAAATGGTTATGAGAGCTAGAAGATTCAATGCTGAGTGAAGTAACCAGGCCCAGCAAAAAAAACAGATGACGTATCCCCTCATCTGTGGAACGCTAGCACCAAATACCTAAATGGTGATGGGCAACTGAGCAACGGTCAATGTGATTCTGAAAACATGTGCCTCGTATGTTGTATGGAATTGCCTCTTCAATTAAGCAAAGAACATAAATGGAAAAAAATAACTGAATGAAGAAAAAAACGTATTGACAGGACCAAAAATATAAGAGACACGAAAGAACACCCTAGAAACTCTAATGTTATAAACGTAAAACAAATCGTCTAACCCACAAGCCCTAATGAAATTAGAAAGTGGAATCTTATCAGACCCCAAATCTGGTAGTGACTTGATCTTGGTCTTCCAGCCTCCAGAACTGTGAGAAAGAAATTTCTGTGACTTGTAAGGCACCCAGTCTATCTACTTTGTTATTATAGCCTGAGCATGCTAAGACAGTAACCCAGATATCATGGTCTTTGCATGTACCATGGAATTCGTGATCTTTGTAGATTCAGCTCTCTCTCTTCGCACTTGTCCGTAAGCACTCCCTCTAAGCTCTCTGTATACGATGATTCTGTCTCCTGCATCTCAACTGAACCTGCATCTATTATTCTGATTATTATTTCTTTTTGCTCTTATGAATTTCATAAATACATGCTAGCACTTTTATAAAATAGGAGCTACTTTCAGGGGCCAGCCGGTATTCCTTTAATCCTTTTTGCTTTCGTGCTTTGAATTCTCACTGGGACCTGTTCCAGTGGTTTTGTTATTTTGTTTTTAATTAAACTTTTTTTATTTTTTTGCAAGTATCACAGTGTTTATTGATAGTATACAAGTACATAAAATCAGTGCAGCATGAACTCCGACTTGATAAATTAAAGTAGGCCTTAATTTCAATACCTATAATATAGGGAACAACTCAAATGGTCTCACCATTTGTTTACACGCCACAAAAAACGTCTTCAGAGGGCATGTTTAACGGTTCTCTCATGCTGTGGTGTGTGTGTGTGTGTGTGTGTGTGTGTCTGTCACACTTCGCATCCAGGTAGATGTGTCTTTCTATGACTTTCTGGAATCCCAGAAATAAACATTTTACCATCACATTTCAGTTGAATGAATGAATGAATGAATGTGTAAAGGAATAAGGTCCAGGCTGAAGATTTTTTTTTTTTAGTGTTTTTCTTTTAAATTGAGTTTGTTATTTGTTTTGTTTTCAGACTGGGTCTCGTGTAGCCCAGGCTGGCCTGGAACATACTGTGCTGTTGAGGAAGACCTTGGACGTTTGATTCTCTTGCTTCTACCTCCAAAGTGCTGAGATCACAGGTGTGCATCTGGTTCATGTGGTATGGTGAGGGTCAGGGGATTGAACTCAGGGCTTCATGCTAGGCAAGCACTCTAACAACTGACGACTCTTCAGCTCCAGGCTGAAAAGTTGAGCTTATGTCTATTTTTTATGATTTTACTTCACCCTGTAAGATTTTCTTTAAATTTGGCTCATTGAACATATGCATCTACCACATCTGCTAAAGCGAATTTATAGCTTAATGGTTAATTAACTTAAATATTTTCTAGGTTTCAAATCATGAGAGAGTATTATTGTTTTCAGAGTGTATGTTTATGTACTTTAACTCTGAAGCTGAGGGAAGATGTCCTGCACTTCTTTATGGTTCTTGCATGATTTAGCAAAATGCCCCGTGCAGAGTAGGCACTCACTTAATAGCGAGTTGATTGATTGAATAATTATCCTACATATAAACACTTCTGTAGTCTATTACCTGTGGAGTGTCCATTTCAGCATGACTATGACCTTCCTGTAGTTCATTAGCGAATGAAAAGTATGCTCATTTCCATGGAAGGAAATGAGAATATAAAAAATGCGGTTCTATTTGTAGTGCTATTACTGTCTTACCATTTGATTAAGAACAAATTCTTAACCTTTTAATGCAACCAGTTACCTATGGGCTCTGATCTCAAGGGCTACTGCAATGCCAAAGATCCTGGAGAGGATAAAATGGTATCCATGGCTCATTTGAAGGAGTAAAAAACAGGGCCCAAATGAAAGAACTCAATGACCATAATGGATCAGTGGTAGAGGAGGGGCAATGTCCAGAAACAAACAGAAAGAAGCAAACGGATTTCAGCATTGTTTTGTAATCACAACAATTCCAGGGAAAGTATCGTTTCAATGAGAAAGATTTTTAAAGCTGAGAAACTTTATGTATAAATTTGAGACAACTTATGGAACAGGGAAGAGGCAAACATCCTGGTTCCAAGACCACGCCTCCTTCCCCAACATTTGCGCTTTCTCACTTCCGAGGCCACGCCTCCTTCCCTGCTCTCCACCAGTACCTTCTACTCAGTACTCAACATCAGCACCTTCTCACTTCCGAGGCCACGCCTCCTTCCCTATTCTCCACCAGTACCTTCTACTCAGTACTCAACATCAGCACCTTCTCACTTCCAAGGCCATGCCTCCTTCTCTGCTCCCCATGGCTACCTTCAACTCAGTTTTCCACGTCTTAGTTCTTACATGCTTGCGGTGGGATGTTCAAAGCCTTCCTGCCCTGGAAGAAGGAAAACAGAGTGAAGTGAACACGAATGACAAGCCAAACCAAGAAAGCTGTTTGTACAGTCTTAGAGCATTCAGGGCAGTGCTCTTCCGGCGTGGCTTTACTGACCCCTTCTCCATGACCAGCAGGTGCTAGATCCTAGTGGAGTGTCAAGAGGAGAAGAACAAAGCTCTGTCTTTAACATTCTGAGTGGTTAAAGGAGGGAAGACTCTGAGATGGAGAGGGGAAAGCAAGCACAGGGACGCAGCTCCTGAGCACGGGGTGGGGGTGGGGGTGGGGGCTATGTCTCAGCTGGTTGAGTTACCTCAGTTACCTCAGAGATGAAAGCAAAGGAGGTGGAAGGGAAGTGTCTCGTTCCGTTTCCATTGCTGTGATTCAACACTGTAATCAAAGCCGACTTAGGAGGAAAGGGTTGATTTCATCCACAGGTCCGGGTGACAGTTCGTCACTGAGGGAGGTAGGGGAAGCACCTTAAAGTAGGAACGTGGGGGCCGGAATGGAAGCAGAGGCCATGGAGGAACGCTGCTTACTGCTTTGCCTCCACTGGCTTGTTCAGCTACTTTTCTTTCTTTTTTGTTTAATCTTATTTATTTTCAAATTTTGATTGTGTGAAAATTTTGCTTGCATGTATGTAATGCATCTAGTGTGAGCAATACACACAGAGGCCAGGAGAAGTCATGGGATTCCCTGAAACTGGAGTTATGGATGGTTGTTCACCTCCATGTGGGTGCTGGGAACCAAACCCAGGTCCTCTACAAGACCAGTTATTATAACCCCTGAGCCATCTCTCCAGCCCCAGCTACCTTTTTTTTATACCACCCAAGGCCACTTACCCAGGGATGGCTCTGACCTACATCAATTACAAATCAAGAAAATACCCTGCAGATGTAACCACAGGCCAGTCGATGGAGGAAGTTCCTCAGTTGAAGGTCCCTCTTCCCAGGTGACTCTAATTTGTGTCAGGATGATAAAAACCATCCAATACAGGAAGTATTGCTCAATCCCAAGAGATTGGCTTTATTCAGGAGTTGCCTAGAGGCAGGAGACAAACAGAAAAGAATCTAGGCTGGAGACCCCTGCTGTTGGTTTGGTCTGTAGCAACCAGCTTAGGTGTTGGAAAGAAGATGGCTCCGGCATACTCAGTAGGAGGCAGAGAAGGCTTGGACATTCTCGGCGATTGCTGTGAACAGTGAACCATGACTGAAGTCACTGTCCCCTTGGCAGATGGGTGGGAAATTCTACGTTATTGGCCTAGCTTGGGTTGGAGCCACGTGACCACTGTTTTTTTTTTTTTTTTGGTCTTTTCGAGACAGGGTCTCCCTGTAGCCCCAGCTGTCCTGAAATTCGCTCTGTAGACCAGGCTGGCCTTGAACTCACAAAAATCTGCCTGCCTCAGCCTCCCAAGTGCTAGGATTAAAGGCGTGCGCCACCACGCCCAGCGGTTTTGGTATTTTAAAGTTATCACCTAACAGCAAGCCAGTTGGTCTTTCTTCTCATTTACAGCAAACCCAGAGATTTTGCGGGCATCTTTGTGCTCAGGTAGGATGCCTTTTTCTTTCTTGCTTCCAGGGATGTTTTAATCCTTTCCCATCCATTTACAATTTATCTGCTAACCTTTCTGTGTTATGCTTCCTCATAATCTGATCCTCACCTGCTCCTAATTCTCACTAATATTTCCTTTTCTTCCCTTGAGGAAAATGTATCCATTTTTTGGTTTCAGACACTCATCACCTTTGTAAATATTAAGGTACCAATTCAATTTAATTTTAAAAATAATGTTTTCTATTTCTTTTTCTGTCAATAAATTACCTTCGCCATCTTTTAAGAGCTGTATTGTCTCATAATTTTCTTCTCTGCTCTTCTCGTTTCCTTTTGTTGTTCCCCAGAGGATGCAGGAATATATATTGATATAATGAACAATGTGGAAATAAGAGGACAAGAAGAAGTTAAGGTCATATTCCTACTCTTTGGTGTTTACCAGTGATCTATTTGAAAATAAGACATATATTTCAGTCCTGATGAATCAAATATTTAAGAAATATCCTTAAAGTAGAGAAATATACACGGAAAAAGTCGCTATTGACCTGAGAGGCCTCCTTGAAAGATTTGAGCTGCGGATGATTTAACTTCAATTTTAGCTGCTTTACCCACCAAGGATTATCACAGTGAACATTGTTCATGAGGGTTCTGAGAGTATAAACGGGGGTCAGAGATCCAAAATTACAAGATGTAATATTAGACAAAATATTAGCAGCCCTGGAAATATTCACAAAGCCATCCATTATGTTTGAGCTACTGTATTCCACGTAGGAAAATAAAAATGGGAAATTGCACGAGCCACTTTCTTTTTTATTACAGAAATTAAAGGTCTAATTTAGAATTGTGAATTTATGTAAATAGCCATTAATACAGTTTTACTAGTTCAGGTACGCAGGGCATGAACATATAACTAGAACAGCATTTTCTTTTTTTTTTTTTACAGAAAATTTTGATGTATATATATTTTTTAAAATTTATTTATTTATACATATTTTTTTTATCCAATCTAGACCCGTGTCCCCCCCATCCCCCCATCCCTCCAGAGCTCATGCATTCTGCCAAACATGCTATTCATCTCTTTCTCAGTCTTTCTCAATATTCTCCATGGGGAAGTTGACTGTTTTGAGCAGAAGTTCACTGTTTCAGTCAGTTCTTTGATGCAGTCCTTTCTGTTGTTGTTGTTGAAGAACAGCATTTTCATAGCATCTGCTCTCATAGTTAGTTGTGCTACACGTATAGGAACAGATAGATGTGTATGAGGTTCTTAAAACTTACAGAACTACAGAGTTTCCTCTTCCTCTCTGCTAATCACAGCCTGGTGGGTAGGTGAGGGTCCTAATATAACTAACCAAGATGATGGCAATGACTATCTTCTGTTTTTATGTCTTGCAAATATTTCTGACTTTTTTTTTTTTTACCAAATGTTTTGTGTCATTTAAATTTACTACCCTTGGAATTCAAGCATTAGTCTCATTTTGGAGCTAAGGAAATAGACTCTCAAGAAGAAGGAGAAACTTGCTCAGACTTACAGACCATGTAGTAGATGCATTAGAACCAGGAATAAAAGTTGGCTTTGCCCTAGACATAAAGGTGTGCTGAGAGCAATTAGCAGCACAGGGTAACTAAGGCTGTTCTCCTCCTCCTTGTCCTCCTCCTCCTCCTCCACCTCCTCCTCCTCCTCCTCCTCTTTCTCCTTCTCTTCTTTTTCTTCTTGCTTTTCATCTGCTGGTTCTGTTCATAAAGTATTCTAGTGATAAGTTTACACAGTTTTTTATTGTTGGCTTTATTTGGGTTTTAAGGCACTGTCTCATATAGCCCAGGCTAGCCTCAAACTCTCTATGTAGTCAAGGATAACCCTGAAATCTTGACCTGTCTGCCTCCACCTATCTAGTGCCGGAATAACAGGTATGTGCCACTATATTCAGCTAATCTCGTATGTTCTTTCTGTTGTGATATGGGAGGGGACTTAATGATGTTATGGATAGACAACTTTGCTAATTTTTTGTTAACAACCTTTGCAATTTTCCTTTAACACTGTGCTTGAGTTTGCTTGAGAATATGTGGTAAAAGTAGAAAAATAAGCCATTATTAACACAGAACACTTGATCAAATCCAAATTGTTGATTTCTTTTCTTCATTTGAGCATTATGTTTGCCTTATAAATGGAGAAACATAATATCTCTTCCAAAAATTGTAAAGCACAAATGTACACAGGAACATTCATATACCCACCAACCCAGCTAGCTACCAATATGGTGAAACCACTGTTCTTCCTGGAACTTTCTCTCTCTCCCTCTCTCTCTGTCTCTTTCTCTCTCTCCTCTCGCCCTCTCTCCTCTCTCCCTCTCTCTTTTCTCCCTCCTCTCTTCTTTCTCCTCTCTCTCTTTGTCCTTCACTCCCACTTCCTCTCCCTCCTTCCTGTAGATAATCATTACCCTCAACTTTATGCTTAACATTTCTTCACTTCTTGCTTTTCTTCAATACTTTATCATCTGTGAAATTATTCATCTGTGTTTATTTCACTATTTTCTTTCTTTCTTTTAGGTTGCCCAGGGGACAGAATCCCAGGCCTCTCACATGTTGAACATGTTCTATGCCACTGAGCTATATCCACAGACCTTATAATTGTATTTTTGGGTTCTGTGCTGATGCCAAATAGAAGGGTATATTTGGTGACTTAAAATAAGGATGGGACTTTGAATTCCTCAAGACTTACCAGCTTAATAAGATTCCCTGTTCTCATCCAGAGCAGGAGTAAATCCTGTAGTATATATTTTCAAGGGATATAAGGAGACATAATTATTTTGCATTATAATCAAATCCTACAAGTCCTGATTTTTCATATACCTACAACTTCCCCAATTATTGCACACTTGCTGAGAAACGATGGAGTGTTGAAGGTAGGCTGTGCTGAAAGAACCAGGAAGACGAGGGAAGTGCTCTCCTGCTCTGTGAAGGACTGCTGTGGGGTGCAGGTCAAGATGGCACTGTGAATAAGAGGAAGTGATTGCCCAGATCTCTCCTCAGTCCCTAGAAGAAGCCTGAAAAGGCTACTTACAGGAAATATTGACTAAATGACATAGAGGGTAAGCCAAGGAGAAGGCTTGAGTGGGGGGTCTGTGTCTCCCACACATAAAAGAAATGAACCGGGCTGGAGAGATGGCCTAGCAGTTAAGAGTGCCAACTGCTCTTGCAGAGGACCTGGGTTCGATCCCCAGCACCCACATGGCGGCTGAACCGTCTGAAACTCCAATTCCAGGAGAACTCCAGTTCCAGGGGAATCCGACAACCTCTTCTGACATCTGCGGCATTGCAAGACATGGGTGCACAGACCTGCATGCAGACAGTACATTCATACACATAGAGAAAAATAAATAAAAAATTAAAAAATATCACTTAAAAAAAGAGAAATGAACCAATGAAAAGTAAACTTTTCATTATCATACAGTGAGTCAGGTCATTTAAGCTGTGTCTTGGGTTAATGACTAGACAACCTCAGAACTGTTGACAGGATACCAATCTGACTAATCATTTTTTTCCAGAAATTATGTATTTCGGTAACCATGTCTCTTTTCAAAGATGTTCATGTTTTAATTTCAAAATAGAAGGCCTGAAGAGTTCGCTCAGTGGTTAAGAGCACTGGTTGCTCTTGCAGAGGACCCAGGTTTGATTCTCAGCACCCACAAGATGGCTAACAACTGTCCTTAACACCAGTTCCAAGGGAATCTGATGCCCTCTTCTGACCTACATAGGCATTGCATGACACTGGTGCACTTACATACATGCAAGCAATACGCTCATACATATAAAATAAAAATAATAATATTTTTAAAAGAATACTAACAGAATTGAATGGAAAGCAGCTCTAGTTAAGCTGAAAGGTAGTATGGGAAGGAAAGAATGCAGATTCTGTCTCCATAGTACTCAGAGTGGGATACTCAGACATAAATAAAGGAGTTATACACATATAAATGAAATGTCCGCTGTGACAAATGGTAAGCAAAGAAGCCATGGTGTTATAAGTGTCCAGTGCAGGGCCCTAGTTAGCAGAGTCAGAGTGAGTTAAAGGAAGCTGTAGTTTCATTGACAGAGATTAGCATGGTACCGTCTGTTGAAGTGGGGGGGGTGGAGAAAAGGAAATGACTAGAGACTTCCCTTCTAAAAGTGTGATACTTCTTCTCTGAGAAAAATAGACTATTAATATAAATAGAATTAAACTTGCATTGATTTCCACGGGGAGAGTCTTACTTTCGTTGATCTGGGAAATGTGAAAATCCAAACTTTGTGCTTTTGTAACTTCCATGTTTTTAATTTTTGTTGAATAAGCCCTTTGTTATGCTCTAGGCTTTAAGGGAGCAGGAATT
Organism: Rhizomys pruinosus; assembly: GCA_009823505.1. Taxonomy (NCBI): domain Eukaryota; kingdom Metazoa; phylum Chordata; class Mammalia; order Rodentia; family Spalacidae; genus Rhizomys; species Rhizomys pruinosus. The sequence continues at coordinate 2,413,450 of VZQC01002218.1, read as the reverse complement.
AAATCTTGGATTTAATTTATTTTTAATGAACATGACAAAAGAAAATTTTCTCAGGATCTAGCAGCACTCTCTGCCTCCTGAGGCAGGAGAGAGATGACTGAGGAGATAGGAGGATGGTAAGTCAAGCTGCACAGGTCCTAACAGTGTCATTGCAGAGAGTGCAGGTGACCAGGGGTGAGCTGACAGTAAATAAAAGTGAAAGGGAGGAGCGGGCCTTGGGAAGAGAGCAGGGCACAGAAGGACCCGAGGGATCAGTAAGGATGTGAACAATCCACGGCAAATCCCGACCAACACTGGGGCTTTAGGTTTCTCTGCTATTTATTTCAGTGCTTAGCAGAGTTACTGCATTGCACCAAAAATGTGCACAGAATCCTGCTTACTGAATGAATGATGAAACCAAGCACACACACACACACACACACACACACACACACACACACACACACAGTGTGGTTAGAAAGCAGGAACCAAAAAAAAAAAAAAAGAAAGCAGGAACCTTGGAAAGAATGAAGAACAATGTTACAGAATAGGAGGGCGGATACAGTGGTTGTCCTATCTAACTCAGCCATCAGTTTCCAAATTTTGCTTTTCAGATTACTGGTCCGGTCTTTCTGTCCCTCTTTGCCAACAATGAATGTGCACAACAGGCTTTGAAGGCCTTGGAGACGGAGCTTGGTCCTTGCAGTGGGGAGTGTGGTCACATGTGGGGGTGCCTGGAGAGTTCTGGAAAGGGGGCACTGTGTGGAGACACAGCACATGTAACTTCTGTACTCCAGGGAGTTGGGAAGAGGCAAGGCTGCTGACAGGGCAGGGTGGAAAGCAACCTGCTCCTTTTTGGTTTTGCTTGAAGTGATAATCGGGTTGCCTTGCTTTTATCTCTGGTATGCAATCACTGTATTTCTAATTAGCAGTAGCCATCACAGAATGGCACCATTAAATGAAGCATCGTGTGTGCACCGAGTTGTCAAGATAACACCAGATCAACAATTTTCTACTCTTGGAGAATATTCACAACTGCTCTGCTGTCTCATACACAGAGCATTAATCAAAACAGAAAAACATTGTAATAAATCGAAAGACAAATTATTGAGCTGATGTAACTGTGGAAAAGAGGGAAAGAATGATGCTCATTTAAAAGACTGTAAGAAGTTCCAGAATCTATCAGTTGGCCATGCTCTTAGGTTAATTTTGATTTATAGAATTGTGCCTGACATAGACGGATGCTCAGTAGACTCTAGTAGATGCACTCATGAACAAATGTGTGCATTTTCATACACTGCCAGTCATCAACCTGTGACTTTGTGCAAATTAATTGTAATTACTTCCTTGGAGTGAAAATGGGTTTATAAAAACAAATGCCCCACTTTTGAAGCTGGTGGAGGACCACGTGTGGCTTGCTTAAAGAGATGAATGAAACAAGTGTTATTCCTCAGATTTTTATTTGGAGGATGTCTCAGAGAATTTTCCTCCTGGGGTACCCCTCCCCCCCACACAGCGTCCAGCCCCGCCTCTGCTGCTCTTGGTTTCCCAGTTTCTAGGCAAAGGAATGGGGCACTGTCCAATCATAGTTAGACTAGAGAATTCGTTAGGCTTGCCTACAAAGTGAATGGAGATAACGTCTCTTACAAGAAAAGCAGCCATTCTCCTTTCCCCATATGGCCGCTCAGAGACCTGGCATGAATTCTGTCCCCCTCCCCCGCCATGGGAGGCTTTTTATATGCCCCTGACCTCAACATCATGGTGCCAGTGGCTCCACATTGGCATGCTCCTGAGCATCACTGAACCCCAGCATTGTAAGAACCTCCCTGCTGGCTCTGCTTTGCCCTTAACCTCTCCCTCTAAACAAACCAGACTTTTCTGTTTGTAGCTTGTCTAATGATAAGTCCATTTCAAAAGAAGATATAT
>VZQC01002218.1:2335774-2410672 GCA_009823505.1 Rhizomys pruinosus | reverse complement strand
CAAAAAAAAAAAAAAAGAAAGCAGGAACCTTGGAAAGAATGAAGAACAATGTTATAGAATAGGAGGGCGGATACAGTGGTTGTCCTATCTAACTCAGCCATCAGTTTCCAAATTTTGCTTTTCAGATTACTGGTCCGGTCTTTCTGTCCCTCTTTGTCAACAATGAATGTGCACAACAGGCTTTGAAGGCCTTGGAGACGGAGCTTGGTCCTTGCAGTGGGGAGTGTGGTCACATGTGGGGGTGCCTGGAGAGTTCTGGAAAGGGGGCACTGTGTGGAGACACAGCACATGTAACTTCTGTACTCCAGGGAGTTGGGAAGAGGCAAGGCTGCTGACAGGGCAGGGTGGAAAGCAACCTGCTCCTTTTTGGTTTTGCTTGAAGTGATAATCGGGTTGCCTTGCTTTTATCTCTGGTATGCAATCACTGTATTTCTAATTAGCAGTAGCCATCACAGAATGGCACCATTAAATGAAGCATCGTGTGTGCACCGAGTTGTCATGATAACACCAGATCAACAATTTTCTACTCTTGGAGAATATTCACAACTGCTCTGCTGTCTCATACACAGAGCATTAATCAAAACAGAAAAACATTGTAATAAATCGAAAGACAAATTATTGAGCTGATGTAACTGTGGAAAAGAGGGAAAGAATGATGCTCATTTAAAAGACTGTAAGAAGTTCCAGAATCTATCAGTTGGCCATGCTCTTAGGTTAATTTTGATTTATAGAATTGTGCCTGACATAGACGGATGCTCAGTAGACTCTAGTAGATGCACTCATGAACAAATGTGTGCATTTTCATACACTGCCAGTCATCAACCTGTGACTTTGTGCAAATTAATTGTAATTACTTCCTTGGAGTGAAAATGGGTTTATAAAAACAAATGCCCCACTTTTGAAGCTGGTGGAGGACCACGTGTGGCTTGCTTAAAGAGATGAATGAAACAAGTGTTATTCCTCAGATTTTTATTTGGAGGATGTCTCAGAGAATTTTCCTCCTGGGGTACCCCTCCCCCCCCCACAGCGTCCAGCCCCGCCTCTGCTGCTCTTGGTTTCCCAGTTTCTAGGCAAAGGAATGGGGCACTGTCCAATCATAGTTAGACTAGAGAATTCGTTAGGCTTGCCTACAAAGTGAATGGAGATAACGTCTCTTACAAGAAAAGCAGCCATTCTCCTTTCCCCATATGGCCGCTCAGAGACCTGGCATGAATTCTGTCCCCCTCCCCCGCCATGGGAGGCTTTTTATATGCCCCTGACCTCAACATCATGGTGCCAGTGGCTCCACATTGGCATGCTCCTGAGCATCACTGAACCCCAGCATTGTAAGAACCTCCCTGCTGGCTCTGCTTTGCCCTTAACCTCTCCCTCTAAACAAACCAGACTTTTCTGTTTGTAGCTTGTCTAATGATAAGTCCATTTCAAAAGAAGATATATTTTATCCCACAGGGAATTTCCTTGAAATTGGATTAGGTTTTATGGAGATACTTTTAAATCCATAATATAAAAAAAAAAATCAGGTGAATACATCTGGCTTTCAAGGCAAGCATCTGGGATCAGCTGCTTTTCATCTTGGCCTGCAGCCTAGGGGACAGCAAGGCATGGTGGCACTCACCTTTGATCCAACCACTGAGGATCTCTGTGATTTCAAGGCCAGCCTGGTCTACATAGAGAGTTCCAGGCCAGCTGAGGCTACAGGGAGATCCTATCTCAAAAAGTCTAAAAAATAAAAAATAAAAATAAAATAAAACATAAAAAAACCCTAGGAGACAGACTCACTCTTTTGGAAAATGGTAGGCTACTGGGCCAACTTACCCCTATTTGTAGATAGTTCAGGGGCCCTTAAATGATACACGTACAGCAAGACTGGCTACCAGAAAGACTTCACACAGCTTATCTCCCTTGTTAAGTCTGAAAGAAAACTTCCAGATAACTCAAGGAATTTCTCTTTCACTTGGCTGATGCAGTCTTTACTATCTATTTCAAGCAGTGGGCACAACTATAAAGTGGGCACATTGTAGACATGTCTAATGATTCAACTCTAAAGTATCTTAGAAATAGAAGTAGGTAGGTTATGAAGGAGAAAGTGAGATATTAAGAGATTTTCTTTGCTTTCCTGGTATCATATCTTTGCCCCAAGAGTGAACCTTAGGAGTGGAACTGTTTACCAGAATTGGCTGAAATTGGCAAAGAGCTGTCTTTTTGGCTAAGGGAAAGTATGAGAAGAATTTTGGAAAACAGATTCTGAAGGACAAGATTCCTTACGTCCCATATAATTCAGATCTGAGTCAGTGCAGCCCCTACTCAGGGATTAAGCTGGAATTTGAATCACTTGTTCCAGAATATGGGTCAGAATTATAATGTGTGCCAAATGGGTTGATGGTCTGCTAAAGTAGAAACTTCAACACTCCAGGGAATTGCAATAGAACTTGGAGCCTCTGGAACATAATATTCATCCAGACCAACATGTGATCCACAGTTACTCAAATATAAAACACAAACCAGGAAGAAGAAAATGTGACCAATACTCAGTCGAAAGAACAATTGACCTTCAAGATGTCTCAGAAACGAAGACTTTAAAGAAGCTATTATTCACGAGGTAATAGAAAATAGACATTTTAGCAGAGAAATATAAAATATAAAATAATTAGATACATGTCTGAAATTGTCAAAGAATAAATTAATATAAAAGAAAGAATTGATATGACCTTTTCAAAGGCAAAGAAAAACAAGAGACCCAAATGGATATTTTAGAGCCGAAAATTTAAATACCAGTAACAAATCTCTCGCCGAGTGGGTTCAATAGCAGCTGGAGATAAAAAAGGAAAAAGGTGAACTTGAAAAACCAGGTGATGGGAATCATCCAAAGAACAGACACACAACAGTTTGAAACCAACAGAAATTCTAATCAGTGTCAGATGATATAACGAGATCTAACAAGAAAAAGTAGAGTTCCGGGCTGGAGAGATGGCCTAGCGGTTAAGAGCGCCGACCGCTCTTACAGAGGACCCGGGTTCAATCCCCAGCACCCACATGGCGGCCGAGAACCGTCTGAAACTCCAATTCCAGGAGAACTCCAGTTCCAGGGGAATCCGAGACCCTCTTCTGACCTCCGCGGCATTGCACGACACGGGTGCAACAACCGGCAGGCAGACAGATAACATTGATAACAACAGTACCAAATAGATAAAAGTAAAAAAAAAAAAGAAAAAGTAGAGTTCCAAAGGAATATTGAAACGAAACACATGGGAAGCAATAAAAATGAAATCCGATTTGATGAAGGGCAAAATATACAAAAATCAACATCAATGACGATTAAACAGAATGAGCCCAAAGAACATCATGCCTAGACACGCTGAACTGCCAAAAATCAAGGATGGATAAAGATCAGTAAAAATCAGAGAAAAATGATCCATCACACCAACAAATTCAGCGTGGGCAATGATTTCAATCCCTATTCAATTATTATAGATTTCTCATGTGAATCAGTGGCAGATAGGCTGCAATAAAACACCCTTTATAATGCTGGAAGGAAAGAGCTGTTAATCCCAAATCCACCCAGGTCCTGAGAAGGAGCTTCCAGAATTTCAAGTGAAACCCAGGCTTTTTGTTTTGTTTTGTGTGTTTGGTTTTGGTTTTTTTGGGTAGGGTTTTGATAGGGTCTCCCAGTATAGCCCACAGTAGGCCTGGAAGTTAGCTAAATAAGACAAGGCTGGGCCTTGATCAATCAAGAGACTCGGCCGCCTCTGCCTCCCGAGTGCTGCAACTTAAAGATGTGCTGCTACCAGGCCTGGCCTGGCTCAGACCCACCCTCCCCCAAGAAACGAGCAGGATTTGTCTCCAGCTCCTATCTCTTTAGATACTAAATGACATTATTGTAGGTTAGGGATCAATGTTTGCATTAAGGGTAATAGGTAGGGCTTGGAGGTGGCTCAGCGTTAGAGCACGACTGCTCTTTTCAGAGGACCAGGGTTTGATTCCCAGCACCCACATGGTGGCTAAGAACGTCTGTCTTTAACTCCAGATTTCCAGGGGAATCTGACACCTCTTCTGACCTCTGAGGCATTGCGAAATGACTGGTGCACAAACCTACTGCAGAAAGTAATTCATCACATAAAATATGAATAAATAAAGGGTATTTGATAAAGTACTATCTTCTATGTTTTTGTTAAGCCTCGTGTGTTTGGATTTGTGCTGTTTTAGAGCCATTTTTTTTCTTGAGCTTTGTGCATTTCATACAATATCCAGACTCAAGTCTAGACCCTTCCACTTTTTTTACCCCCACCCCCCCGCCCACCCCCAACCAGAAAGCTCATGCATGCAATTACGGCCAAACATGTTTGTCCAAGTTTTGTTCTTCTCATTCTCTTTAAAATATATTCGGTGCAATAAAGTTTTTACCTGTGTTCTGATCAGAAGTTCACTTTTTCCGTCTCCCTGAAGCTTTTTATTTTTTTATTTGTAAAAAAAAAAATAAAAATTTTAAAACTATATTATATAAAAAAAACACAAAATAATAAAAAAAAAAACAAAAAAAATAAATAAAAAATAATAGAAAAAAAATAAAAAAATTGATAAAAACAAAATAAATTACAAAAACAACAAAAATAAAAGAAAAAAAAAATAAAAAAAAAAAAAAAAAAAATATAAAAAAAAAAAAATATATTTAAAAAAAAACAAAAAAAAAACTTAAATTATGTAAAAATAAAATACAAAACAAATGAAAATATTAAAAATTTATAAAAAAATAAACAAAAATTAAAAACACAATAAAAACTTTAAAAAAAAAATAAAACAAAAAAAATACAAAAGCACAAAAAAACAAGCACACTAACACAAAAACATTTTAAAAGCATAAACAACACCCCATTAAATTTTATTCCCAACACCAACATTTCCATACGCCTACACCTTACATCTACCAACAAACCAACCGAATTACATACCACACCAAAAAAAACACAAACACCACCCTGCACAAAGCCACAATCAAATACAACCATCCCACCAACCAAAACACCGCACCAATAAAGAAAAGACCAACAAAAACACCACCCCACAACTTCCCAAACCAACACACAACAACAACAATCACACCACATCACCAAATTCCCATATCAACCCAAAAAAACACCCAAAACAACAACACGCTCACAACCTCATACAACCCACATACACATACACACCAAAACCAAAAAAAAAAAAAAAAAAAAACACCACCAAAACAAAACAAAACCAAAAAAAAAAGAAAATAACATCCCTTTCTATGTTTTTATTTATATTATAATAAATAAAATACAATACAATTAAAAAAAAAAATAAAATGATAATAAATAAATATTTTTCTTCAAGATTAAACAAAATTATTTTATGTATATGAATAAAATAACCATTAAATAAATCAATTGGTTTAAAAAAAAAAAAAAAAAAAAAAAAAAAAAACAAACAATCAAAACAAAAAAAAAAACACCAATACAAAAAAAATAAATTAACACAAAAAAAACAAATACACAAAAAAAACACTAAAAACAACAACAAAAAAAAAAAATAATAACACAAAAAACGAAACAAAAGCAAAAAGAAAAGAAAAAAAAATTTAAAAAAAAAAATATAATCACAAATTTTTACATTATAAAAACAAATTAACAAAAAACATAAGAATAAATATAATAAAACAAAAAATAACAAAAACATTAAAAAAAACAACCACTTATAACAAACATACACAACAGCAACTAAAGAAAAAAAAAAAAATAAAATTATAAAACACATATAATAAACAAAACAAGAAAACCCAAAAAACAAAAAAAAAAAAAAAAAAAAAAAAAAAAAAAAAAAAAAAAAAAAAAAAAAAAAAAAAAAAAATAAAGAAAAACAAGAAATCACACACACTACCTAACATAAACAAAAGAAACATAAAAATACACAACATTAACAAACAAACACACAAACAACAAAATCAAACAAAACAAAACCATAAATAGAAAAAAAAAATCATAAAAACAAACACAAAATTTTATTACGCACAAAATCAAAAAGGTCAACTTCTTATTAACAAATCGATACACACACACTACATTCAACAACAAAACCCTAAACACTAATTAATAAAACATACCTTTTTTAAACCAAGTATAACATTTTACCACTTAAAGCCACACACCACACAAACAAAAATACTAAAAGGACTAAATTACAATAAACCACTGTAATACCACACTTTTCAACCCCATCTACCACCCACAAACCACCACAACAATCACATTTTCAACCAACAACACCCCCCCACACCAAAACCACAGCAAACCCTACAAACCCTGCTCTCACACACACACTTTCCACCACTCGCAAACAATACCCACATACAAACCCAACACACATCATAACCACACCCAAACCCTCACTCACATCCCCACACCTCCACACTAAATCCCAACATACGAACAAAATAAGTACCACACAACACACGCACACACACACCCTTTTCCACAGCTACACCAACACCACACCACTTTCCAATATCACAAAAATACAAACATCCCAACACCCACAATCAACTCACCAAAGAAAAACAACACAACACCAACCCCCACACACAGTCCAACAAACCACAAACAAACAAACAACTCACCCAGTAAAACCCAACTACCCTTAACACACAAACAACACCTCCACTTTTCCACCACATCCCCACTAACTACAAACCAAGCTAACATAGAACAACCAAAACCGCCCACAACCCATGCACTAAACTCCCAAACCTCACACCCCCCCACCACCACCAACACCCCCCATCCCCCTCTCCCTACACACATCACACTCAACCACAACACCTCACACACTCCTCCACCACCACACTATTATCCAACACCCACGCCAACATTCCTCCCACACACTCGCACGCACACCTTAACACATACACAACCCAACAAAAACAACACCCCCCTACACATCACTTCCCCAACCCCACCAAACCCCTCATAACCACCCCACCCAGCCCAACCCATCAACCGCACCCCTTTCACTTCCACCTCAATAACACTCCCCCCACAACACCGCACACACACACAAACACACCTTTTCCCCCCCCCTACCCATACCACACACATTTATTAAAACCCAAAACACAAATACACAATACATACCAAACCCAACCAATACCACACACAACTTTCACATACAAACCACACCCGCCACACCACACACATTGTCCTATATACATCAAAAAAATAACGACCTAACCCCAACCTAACCAGAGCACACATTTAATACACCAGCCAAAAAAACTACCACTGTAAACTCAAACACACACAACACCAAAAAAAGAATAAAAATACATGATAAAAAACATATAAACCCACAACACACACACAATCAGAAAAACCACCTTCACACACATAAACTTCCAACTATACAACAAATACAACCAACAAATCAACACCAAAAAACAAATGATACAAACACAAACCAAATAACCTACATCCACGCACATCATACACACTACACCCATTAACATTTTACACACACACCAAACAACAACCCCAAACACCCCCACAAAAAATCATAAAACATAACATACATCCGAACCCGTTACTCACACAGTTACAAATAAACAAAATAAAAAAAAAAAAAATATCAGACCTAGAGATAACACAGAACAAGTAAGAACCTTAAGTAAAGATTATGATAAATTACAAAAAAAAAACAACAACAACTAACAAAACAAACCCACAATACAACACAAAAACACAAAACAAAACTAAAACAAAACATTAACAACAAAAAAAACACTATAACAACCTACACACACAATCACACAACAAACATACACCCAACAACAAAGCAAACCCATTAAAACATTTCTCAAGATCACACCAAAAACACAACCACTTCATCTTCACATAACTAACCCAATCAACTACACCAAACACCCACACACAACAAAACAATATAATCAAACAACACTCACAACCACCAACATACACATTACCCCACAATTACCCCCCCCTACCAATTACATAAAATCCCAATCTACACCTACCATAAACAAAGAACCCCAACCCACCCCACCACACACCCACTCCCAAAAACACAAATACACGCCAGTATTTTATTAAACCAAAAACACACCAATATCACCGACAACACAAACACACCTCCAAACTTAAAACAAATACAAACTACCATGACCAACAAACAACACAAAACTAAATAAACAAAAAAGAAACAAACACCCACTACAACACTAAAACAAAAAAACAACCCCACCCCACCCCCCCGCACAATCAAAAAATAAAAACAAAAATACAACTACAACACCTTTCAAACCAACACATCACGACCACATATACACACCATACAAGCACAAGACTCACCAACCAAACTCATAACAACCACAAACTCAGAATAAAACATTACAACAAAATCCCTCACACCTCACGCACCATATAAAAAACACAACCCCACAATCGCAATACCTTCGTCAATATCACCAAATTAAAAACCACCAACAATAAAAAAATAAACAAAAAAAAAAAAAAAAAAAAAAAAAAAAAAAAAAAAAAAAAAAAAAAAAAAAAAAAAAAAAAAAAAAAAAAAAAAAAAAAAAAAAAAAAAAAAAAAAAAAAAAAAAAAAAAAAAAAAAAAAAAAAAAAACAACAAAAATCCAAACCAAACCAACACACATTATAAAGAATAAAAATACAACAAACATTACACAAAAAATATAAATAAATAAACAAACCAATTAAAATATTTAAAACATATATAATACCAAAAAAATCAAAAAAAAAAAAAACATATAAAGTGTAAATTAAAATTAAAAATAAAAAAAAAAACAATAAATAATAAAAAATACAAGGAAAAAACACATAAATAATTAAAAAATACTGTAAAAACATAAAAGTTACTAATACAAGTTTAAAAAAAATAAGAATATTTTTTTTTTTTTTGTCTCAAAAAAAAAAATATAAAAAAGAAAAAAAATTAAAATAAAAAAATATAAAAAGATAAAAATAAAAAAAATACAACACAACAACAAAAAATAACATATCACAAAAAAACTAAAACAAAAAAAAACACATAATAAATAAAAAAAAATAAAAAAAAAAAAAAAAAATTAAAAAAAAAAAAAAAAACATAAAATAAAATTAATAAAAAATTATCAAAAATAAGCCAAGATTTACAAAAAAAAACACACAAAATAAACAAATAAAAAACAAAAAAAAACAAGCATAAAAATAATATTAATATAACAAAAAATACAAAAAAATATAAAAAAAAAAAAAAGAAAACTTTAAAAAGATACAAAAAAAAAAAAACATTAGAATAAATACACAAACAAAAAACACCAAGATACAAAAAAAAAAAATACACAATACACACACCCAAAACATAAAGAATAAAATAAAAAAATAAAAAAATAAAAAAAAAACACATCAATATTAAAAAATACACAAAAAATTTAAAAAACATATACACTAACATTAACAATAACAAAATACAAAACTAATTCAATAAAAAAATAAAACATCACACAATACAAATAACACATATCTAAAACAATAAAACACAATTACTATAAAAACAAACTTCAACATAAAACACTAATATAAACAACAAAAACATTTCAAAAAACAACAAACATAAACTAAAAAAATAAACTAACAATACTCAACATAAACACAATACACCACACAATAAAAAACACCCTCCACACGCACCCATCCATAAAAACAAAACAACACACAAAAAACAAAAAAAAAAACACCAACAAAAAAAAAAAAAAAAAAAAAAAAAAAAAAAAAAAAAAAAAAAAAAAAAAAAAAAAAAAAAAACTAATAAGAACAAACACAAATTAAACTACACACAAAAAAACAACAAAACACAACAACCCAACAACCAAATATTAAAAAAATTCCATACATTAATGTTACAAATTATACCCAACATAAAAAAACACAACACACAACAAACAACACACTTTATCACTTCAACAACAACCAAATAATAAATAATAGAAAGAACATAACACAAAACACCAACAACACAAAACCCAACAAAACTACAACACTAAACACCAAAACAAACACAACCTAACAATAACAAACACACACTACTACAACGATAACTCACAAACACCCAAAAAAAAACAATACACCCACACAACAACAAAATATTCTCCAACATAAACTTTAAAACGCCAACACTAAATAAACAAATCCATAAATAAACACCACACACCCACAATCACAAAAACTAGTACTAAAAAACACAACAAAAAAAACCAACTAACCCCCACTAACAAAAAAAAATAATTTTAAACAAAACAAAAAAAACACACAACAATTAAGAAAGAATAAAGATCGAGAAATAACAAAAATTAAAACAAATCATAAACATTTCCCACCAAAGGAAACAACCAAAAACAAAAACACCCACAACAACAAACCACACAACAACAAAAAAGACACAACACAACCAAAACCAAAAAAATAGTCAACAACACGCCTTTAACACAACAAATTTTTATAACAAAACTTAAAAATTAAAAAATACATAAAAATGACTTTATAAGATAAAAACATATCCCAAAAACAAAAACACAATACACACACACAAAAAAAAAAAAAAAAAAAAAAAAAAAAAAAAAAAAAAAAAAAAAAAAAAAAAAAAAAAAAAAAAAAAAAAAAAAAAAAAAAAAAAAAAAAAAACAAAACAAAACCAACCATTACAAACAATTAAAAAAAAAAATAAAAAAAAACAAAAATAATCAATCAAAAACTATAAATTACACAAACTTCCACAAGTTTATTCAAATAAATACAACAAATTAACTATAAATTAACACACTCAAAACTAATTAAACATAATTTAGAACACAATTTTTTTAACAAAAAAACATAAACACCACAGACACACACAAAACACCAAATAAACCAACAATAAAAAAAAACAAAAAAATAAAAATAAAAAAACAAAAAAAACAAAACACAAAAAAACAAACCTTACAGACAACAAAAACATAAAACTAAAAAACTATAAACACAAAAATACACACACACCACCCACACAACCCACACACAACACACAATTTTCACATCCATACCGAATAACTCAGTAACTACCCACACACACCAGAACAATCAAAACACAAACAACACCCACCTTCAACTATCACTCTAAACACACCAAAACAAAACCTAAAAAAACATACAACCACATTGACAAAATACACCCAGAAAAACACAATTACATCCCTTAACGCACACCCACCCACGAACATCACCACACTCCAAACAAACAAATTAACACCACACAACAACACGCACCCATTAAAAATAAACAATATTAAAAACCAATTACACACCCTACAAAATTAACACAAAATAAAAACAAATAAAAAACTAATAACACACAAACGCAACAATGTACACATACACACAAATTCACAAAAAACACAACAACATAAACAAACCAAAACCACACAAACCCACCAAAACACCCCTCCCTCACCTACATGATCAACATAATTCCACAAAACACAAAACACCCCAAAACAAACCAACAAATTACAGAAACATAAAACACCTCTCAACCAAACCAAAAAATAAACACACCACCAAATATCAACTACACTACCAAATATGAAAAAAAAACACACCTACCACCCCCCCACCACTCCCTTAACGCATACAAAACTCAAAACAAATAATAACCACTACACACTAATAACAATAACAAAGCTAATTATATCACAAAAAAATGAACAAAACACAATTTTCAACTAAAACAACATTTAACAACCTACACAACAAACAACAAAACACAAAACAAAAAAAAAAAAAAAAAAAAAAAAAAAAAAAAAAAAAAAAAAAAAAAAAAAAAAAAAAAAAAACACCCCAAAAAACACCAAAAATACCAAATAAATAATATCTAACAACAATTTACATCACATATATAAACAAAAACAATACACACCCAATACACAACCACCCAACACCAAAAACACACAAAACAAATAACAAACACCACCAACACCCACACAATCAAAAAACACAAACACCGAAAACCACCAAAACAAAAACCCCCATCCACACCAAATCATAAATAATAAACCAAACAACAAAAGAAAAACCACAAAATAAATAAATAAAAAAAAAAAAAAAAAAAAAAAAAAAAAAAAAACAAAAAAAAAAAACCCAGAATTCCAAAAAAAAACCAACACAAAAATTCAACCGAACAATTACCAACCAAGCAAAACAAAAACTCACTACACCCCATACCAACAACCAGGACCATCCACACAGAAACATAAAAACACCCACATTAAACCATTCACAAAAATACCTTTCAAACAATCAAAACACGATAACACGTACACTAAAACCACAAACACAATCATCACCAAACAGACAACCACCCAAGTCACAAAACAAATAACAAATAAAACAATTAATAAATCAAAACAAAGACAAATAAAACCAGTTCCCAAACCTCAACCAACTAAACAACCCGACCCCCACAAACCAACTCTACACCAAACACACGAACAACACACCTAAGCCCACCTTAACACCCACAACACACACACATTAAAAATCAAAACAAAACACTTGACACCCATTCTCACCACCCACTAAAATATACAATCCCCAACAACATACAAATAACAACCCAATTCATTAGACACCACTAACCCACCTTGTACCAACAAATATCTCAAACCACCCACTACAAAAAAAATTAATTAATTAAATACCACACACACACATATTGTGGTAACGTAACCTACCAACACAATAAACAAACACAACACGCCCCTTCCACCCCCCCCGTACTATAAAACATTACACCACTCATTATCAAACTACCAACGATCAACCACAAACAACACTATGTACTAAAAACTTATAATAACTTTCCATCAACGCAACAAAACACCACATCCGCAGTTTATAAACTTCACTACACACCCACACCCCAACACACACCCAACACCACACACCCAGCCCCAAAACAAACATATCCATTTAACCCAACACCCCACATTCACAGACACCAAGAACAAAATTAGAAACACACACCGACTACCAGGACACACATTTTACACAACCACAATAACATACAACATAACTGCCCTTCACACACCCACCCCACAAACAAACAACTACATAAACACAACACCAAAACACAAAACACAACAGACTCAAATCCTCCACAAATCACATTAATCACCCCTAACCCCAAACAACAACAGTAAAAAACGATAACAACAATGCACAAACACATCACAACAAACTTCACTCTAACAAAAAAACAATAGAACCAAAAACACAAAAATCAAGATACTACACCCACTACACAAAGCAACAGTCCCACACATAACAGCACACAACACACAACCATAAAAACAAAAAAAAAACCACATAGTAACACTCCCAAAAACAAACACCCCACCACAAAACACATTCACACGACAACAGAAATACAAAACTAAAGATAATTCTAAAAATTACACTTATAAACACATTATCACAAACATCAATAAAGCAATAAAAACAAATAGAAAAAGAAAAAAATAATATTATATAAAAATTCAGTAATCAACAAACAAACACAACAAAATAAAACCAAAAACAAAAAAAAAAGTTTTTTTTTTTTTTTATTATTTATTATATTCAACAACAATAAATATAACCATTAATAAAAATTAACAACTCAAACACGACACACACTTTGATATCACAATACCATCACACCACCACTCTCTCACACAAACACACAACACAAAAAAAACCAGACCCCCACATAAAACACAACAACAACCAACCCTAATCCCCCCCCATTTGCCCCCCCCCCCCGCTACCATCCCCCTCCCAACACACCACACACCTTCACCCCATCCCCAAATCCTCACAAACAAACAACACAACAAACACCCGCCCCACCACGCAACACAAAACACCTACAACTAACAATTCTTAATACTTACAAACCAAAACTCTACACACACAAACACACTAGAAAAACACTTATACAATATCACAGACCAAACAAAATACAAAACAAAAATACACCTACCCCATTGTATTCCCACTAACTATATAACCAAACACTACACTATACATACAGCACAACTACAACAACAAACAATAAATCAAAAACATTTAAAACAAAACAACACAATAACCCTACAAAACCCAGTTTAAAACACACTCACACACCCACACATCTTCACCAAATACACAGCACCACCAATAAAAATTCTCACCACCAACAAAACCACACACCAAACCCCACACACCACGCCACCAACACACCCACTTTATACATTAAAAACAACAATCAAAAAAAACTTTCCACAACACACCACCAAACCAACAACAACCGACAACCAACACACCCAACCAATCACTCCAACCCCCACTTCCAAAAACAACCTTATCCATACACTCACCTGTCCCCTACATACTCCTCTACACATCAAAACAAACCATTACCAATCCAACAATAATTCCAACACACAAAATCACAACCTTCAACTCCACAAAACACAAACCCTATCATCCTGTTGATTCTTTTTCTTCAGAAAACCCTGACTAATACAACACACAAAACAAAGACAAAAAAAAAAAACAAGTAAAACAACAATCACTATCAGAAACCACTTAAAAAAACAACTAGCATAACCAAACGTTCACACCACAATACACCACAACAAAAACTAAAAATCATAAAATCAAAAAAACCAACTATATAAAACAAGCTCTAATACCAAATTAATAAAAGTAAACCATATCCCGCAACAACAACCACACCAACAAAACAAAAACATAAAAAAAAACAAACACAAAAAAAAAAAAAAAAAAAAAAAAAAAAAAACAATCAAAACAACCAGCACAACACAACAGCATAATTAAAACAAACACACGTAACACAACACGAAACCACAAAAAAAGAAACACCAACTAAACATTCAACTCCACCCCACAATTACAACCACCTTAAAACAACAACTTCCAACCTACAACAAAAACCAACTACCTTCATTGTACCCAACCCCAAATACACATACAAACAAAAAAACAATTTTAAAACCACACAAACCACAACTACAACCAACATTACCAACTACCCAACAACCAAAAAAAAGAATAAAACAAACAACCCCCAACACACATACCACACACCCACCACACACCACAACAACCCAAAAAACAACAACACCCACCAACCTATCCATACATCAAAACAAATACAACCCAAATAAACCATACACACACAACACAACACACTAACATACCCCAAAAATCCGCAAATCCACACAAAAAACAAATATACACAAACCACAACTGATAAAAAACAGCCACAAAAAATATAAAAAAGAACAACATTCCACCAAAAAACCCTAAACAAACCAAAAACCCACAACAACGCAATAATACAAAACAAACACACAAAAAAAACACAAAAAAAAAAAAAAAAAAAAAAAAAAAAAAAAAAAAAAAAAAAAAAAAAAAAAAAAAAAACAAACCAATTAACACACAACCAAACATCCAGATTAAACACCCACAACAAATACAAACAACACAAACAACTCAAACCTCAAAATCAAGAACTTTAATTACACCAACCCCCACGATCCCTCCACCTTTAACATATTCACTAATTCATCCCACCACTAACCTGCAAACCTACAATCTTAACTACTTCCAATCTACCCCCACCCAACATTCACACACCTTATAAAACAACAAATCCACCACCTTCCAATAACACAAAAGCCAATCAAACTAACATAACAACAAACACTATACCCAAAACTCAAAACACACACCAACTTCACTAACTTACTTCCCTTCACCAATACTAACCACTAAAGACATCACACATCCACCATACATAAACAACGCAAACACCAAACTACCACCCACTAACCAACCATCTACCCCACTACCCTTCCCACCCACCACACCCGCACACTACCCATCCCACAACACCAACCATATACTCACCATACCCATCCATACCCTCACCCCACCCCCAATTCCCTACCACCACCACACATTCAACCCACTTTAACTACCCATACACACACACCACATTTACATCTACCCACACTTACCCCATACAACTCACTATCCAACACCCACCCCCCACAAACCCACACCTCCCACCTCACCTAACCACCCACTACACCCTCACACACAAAATTAACACCCCCCAAACCCCCCCACCCACACACCTCTTATTCGCCTATCACCACATCAAAACCATTTAATATAACAACACACCAACAACACATTCCATCTTACCCATTATACCACACCAAAACATCTACACTACCACACAAACCATTCACTCTCACCAACCAAACCACAACCCCCAACCACAAAAAACCCAACACCAATTTCACAATCTTCCAATGCCGCATTAATACCACAATCACCCACACAACAAAAACCAACAACAACAATATAAAAAACACACACAACACCCAAAAACTTTCCATAAGTACTCCAACCCCCCCTACAAACAAACTCACCCCCCATTCCCCCACTCATTCCCCCCCTCCAAAACCCCCACCCCCCCCACACCTCCTTAAACCTATCACAACACCTCCACTACCCCCTCCACCCTCCAATAATCCCCCACACAAAATATCCCACCTTCCAACACCTCCCACCCTCCCCATACATACCATCCCCATACACTCCCACCCAACACCAACCCCACAACCATCCCACCCACAAACCATCCAAACACTACACACCTTTTCACTATCCAATTACAACCCCCCAACCACAACACACCAACCACTCCCATCCAACCATCCACCTATCACCCACCACCCATACCCCCCACTACAAAAAACCCTAATATCCCTGCCCATACTTACCCAAAAACATTCCAACCAACCCCTCCTACATCACCACTCCTTTAACACTCCCCCCCACCCCCCCCACTTACCCACATACACCACTCCCCCACCATACACAAAAAACCCACACCATCCCCCATCCCACACAGGCACGCCAAACCACCCCCCAACACACAATATCCCACACACCACCCCCCACCACAACCCAATGCCACATGCATCACTCCTCCCCTACCCCACACACCAAAATTACCAATTCAAACAAACAACACTTAACATCACACCCAACCCAACACCCTAAAGTTACACAACATTACAAACAAACACCAACCCCAGAACCAAACCTCCCAAAACAATACCACCCCCCCCACAAAGAAATCCAAAAAATCACAAAAACAATATACATAAACAAAAACCAAAAACCACCCCACCAACTCTTAAAAACCAACCAACCTACCCACACACCCATTATCCCAACAACAATTTAAAAAATCAATACAACTTAACATCAAAATAACAACAAAAGGATTCAACCATTCCACAAGCCAAACCCAAAACAAAATCAAAAAAACATCACATAATTATCAAATTACTAACATACACAACAATAAAAAAAAACAAGACACAAAAAAAAATCAAACACAAATCTTAAAAACCAACAAACAAACACAACCTATAAGACAATACCTTAACCATAATAAACAAATTAAAAACAACCATACAACAACAATCAACACCAACTAATTAACAAAAAACAAAAAAGAACAAAAAGAAATAAACAACATCACAAAAAAAAAACACAAACCAATAATACAACCCCAAAAACTAAACACAAAAAAAACACACAAAAAAAATTAAATTACAACTACCCAACAACTTAAAAAAAAAAATAAATACCCACTACCCACACACACAAAAAAAAAGAACATCAAAACACACACATACAAACAAATCACAACTCTCTTTAAATACAAATAATACAAAAAAAAGCAATACTACCACAACACCAGTACAAAACCAATACACTATCTCACAAAACAAAGTACCACCATAAATAACACAAACAATTAAACAATAAAAAATCCACCCCGTACATTAAGAAAAAACAAAACAACATACATAAATTAAAAAATCAAAAAAACAAAAATAAAAGTAATAAATACATTTTAAATTTTGTTTTAATATATTAAAGGGTTATCTATAAAGATACACACATAAATCTGTTTTTATTTAACAACAACAACAACACAAACCCCTACTCTAACACAGATCACAACCACATCACCAAAATCACCACATAAAAAAAAAGACAATACTTAATAAAAATTTAAAAATAAAAAAAAAAAAAAAAAAAAAAAACACAAATAATAAACATAAACAAAATGTAAGTAGGAAAAAATGAAAGAAATAAAAAAAAAACCACAAACAAAACAAAAAAAACAAAACCACACCACACCTCAAACTATACAAAAAAACGCACCAACCCAAATCCACCAAAAACACACTCACACACTTAAAAAAAAACTATTCTACCAACAAACAACCAAACAAAAACATAACACACACAAACCCACCCAAACCCATCAACCAAAACATCAAACAATACAATAACATACAAATTAAAAAGTCTTCCAACTAAAAAAACAACCAACACAACAAACTACACACAAACCTACCACAATAAATTCACATTACAAAAGTACAAACAAACCAAAAAAAAATTAAAAAAATTAGAAATAAAAACACCACACCAAAAATTTAGTCACACAACATAAACAAAAAACACAAAAACACACAAAAAACCACACTCACCCATCTACAAAACATCACTCAGCAACACACACAACCAACACTAACAATACATCCCCTAACAACCCACAACCCCATACCACCCTTACACATAACCCACACAAAACAACAACAACAATATATATAAGCTCCACAACAAAAAAAACACACCAAAACCAGCACAACTATCCAAACATTTTTCCAAAACTAACAGAAAACTACAAATCCACAACAACACACAAACTAAACATCAAAATAATAAAATAATAAACACACAAAACACCCACAAAACACACACTCACATGAAACAAACATTCAAACACAACAAAAACACTACACGAACACATTTAACAACACACAACAACCCACCTATCAAACAACACACAATCACCCAAAACAAAAAAAATAAAAATAAAAAACATAACCACAACAAAAACACAACAAAGAAATCAACATAAACACACAATCAGAAACCAAAAAACATAACAAAAAAACAAACACACACCTTCAAAACACACACCAATCACACTTAACCCACCTAATTAACAACACACTATAAACTCCTGCATAAACAAAAACCTAACATAGAAATTTTTATTCACACAACAAACCCAACCTACAAAAACAACAACAACATAAATGGCAAAAAAAAAATAATAATTTTAAACCACATCTAATATAAATAAAATATAAAACATAACAACACAAATCAATACCAAAATTAAATTAAAAAAACAATATAAAACAATAAAAAAATATATTAAAAAAAAACCAAAAAAAAAAAAATAAATAAAAAAAAAAAAAACACTTTACATAATTTCTAATACAAAAACAAAAAAATTTTAACATTACATTTTTAAACAAATAACAAGATAACAAAAACAAAAAACAATTTACACTTAAATGATACCAACCTACATGTAAACAAAATAAAAAATAAAAAAATAGATTAAATTAAACAAATTAAAAATAAAAATTAAATACTAAAAAAACATACACACAAAACAAACAAATATATGTAAATACGCAGAAACCAAAAAACCACACACACAAACAGAGAATAAAACAAAAAAACTATAAAAACAACAAAACAACCAAATAAAATAAGCAAAACACAAATAAAATATCAAAAAATTTAGAACAATAAAATTAACCAACACTCATCATTAAATAAAAGACCAAACAAAACAAAAGACAAAAAAAATTATAAAAACAAAATAAAAACAAAAAAAAAAAAAAAAAAAAAAAAAAAAAAAAAAAAACATTCACACAAAAAAAAAAATAAATCAAACATACATAAACTAATACAAAAAATTAAAACGACCCAACACAAACTCATGAAACAAAATTATAAAAAACAAAAAATATATAAAACACATTAAAAAAAATTTATTAAACATCCTAACAAACAAATACAACAACAAAAAAACAAACAAAAAAAGCCAAAAACTTAAACTTACACACTACACAAACACCAATATAGTAAGAACAAAAACAACTACCATAAACACAAACAACAAACTAACTAATCAAATTTTTTAACATAATTAACCACCACTCACGAATACAATAACAACCATTTCATCAAAAATACTACAAACACAAAATCATTAATGAAAAACACAAAACAATACAACACAAAAATAAACAATAAAACTAAACCAAAAAAAAGTACAACCATAAACACTATACACAAATACAATATTAAACCCCACACTCTCACACAAATACAACAAAGAAGTAACAGCCCATAAAATAAAACCTTCGACTCACAAACATTACCCATTACCCCAAAAACATACACACCCACACCCCCCCCAAAACTACAATTTCAAGACACACCCAACACCTAACCAATCACAACCCCCACCCACCACTATTAAAAACACACCACATAATACACAACCCCACCCCCACACTCTACATATTACATACAAAACCCATTTACAACCAACACCCCCCCGAAAATCAAAAGCACACATAAAATAAAAAATTTCCACCCATATCCCAAAATATCCACCAACATCTACATACAATTACACACATACCACACCTACACATACACCACACACAACACTCCCCACCACACACCAACACTTTTAACACATACCCCACATAAAACACACACCTAACACCACAAGCTCAAAATCAAAACCCAACCCAACACATACAACCACACACAACACACACACATCAAACACACCAATCCTAAACAAAAACAAAACAATACTACTAATACCCCAACACCAATTAAAAAACAACAAATGAACAACAATAACAAAAAAAAAAATACTACACACCATATAAACACACACAAAACACAAATAAACAATTTTTTTTTTTTAAAAAAGATAAAAAACAAACCAAACAACAAACACAAACAAATTTCAACAACAACCATACCTAACCCACATAACAACTTACAACTTACCACCACACACCCGCAAATACCCTTACAATACCACACCTTACTCATTACACCACCAACCCACACACCCAACTTCACTAAACTATCTAAACACAAACAACACACCCAACAACTAATACTAACAACACCACCACACCTATATTTACAATTTAATACAACTACCCCCTATAATAAACACCACACCTACCACAATAAACACATTAACAAAAAAACTCCCCAAAACAAAACCATTACAAACACAAAACACCGACCACACCACACCATAGACCACACACAACACAAACATTCACCACAAACTTATACACAAATAACCACATTACATAAAACAATACAAAAAAACAACAACACAAACACCACAAACAAAACACCACAACACTATACAACACACAACACCAACAAAAGAAAAAATAAAACCAAAACACCAAACCACCAACAAACACACACCTCACAACCAAACAAAAACACCTATCAAACCCTAATCAAACCATAGACAAAACAATATTAAACACAAAAACCACACATTAAAAACCAATCAATCTAACAACAACAACAAAACCTATTAAATAACCCAAACAAACAACACCGATTACACCAACTTCAACACCACACCTTAATTCTGTCACATTTTACAACACTTTACCACAAACACAACACAATAGAAAAATACAACAAAACCAAGACCTCACACTAACTCAACAACACACTCACCACCCACTTTACACATCAGTTACACACTGGTACCCCCACTATCCCCCCCACCAATATCCAACTTCCAGGTCACAACACCCTACCCCCACATTCTCACACCAAACATCACCAAACATACAAACCCCACCCTCCACATCCTACCACAACGACACACCACAATTTTTCAACACACACACACACATCCGAACTATAGCCCTAATTAAAGCCAAAAAGTACAAGACAAACAACATTAAACCCACCCGTTCACATCCCAACATCACAAAAAAATAGATACAACAGAACACAATTTTACCCACAACACAAATTCTTCACACCAAACAAATCACTAACTCTACAAACTCAATAAACACAAATACACAGCACAACATACAATACAAACACAATGCTACACACCAAACACCAAAAGACAACCCAAACTAAACAAACTACAAGAACACAACAAACTACAACACAACCCAACACAATAAGAACCAATGTCTCACTACAACTTATAACCGAAACAATATCAAAAACACAACTAACAACCAAACAGTCAATACCAAATACAACAAACACTCATACATCAAACCAAATACAAAAACACAAAAACAAATAAAACCAACCACACAACATTACAGCTATATAAAATAAACCCCCACTACACACATACCAAGGAAACGAAATTAAAACAACAAAATACAAAGAAAAAAAAAAAAACTAAATCACACTACATAAAACTATACCTACTCACACACTAAACCACCAGCCAATTAAAATTAAATAATAACAATAACCCTAAACACAAAACAGAAACCATACCTACACACACCTACACACACAAAAAAAAAAAAAAAAAAAAAAAAAAAAAAAAAAAAAAAAAAAAAAAAAAAAAAAAAAAAAAAAAAAAAAAAAAATTAAAAATAACAAATACAAAGAAAAAACACAATAAAAAAAAAAAAAAATAATAAAAAAAAAAAGTAAATTAAAAATAACTAAAGAATAACAAGAATGTACAAAAAAATAAATTCAAAAATACAAAAAATGGAAGAAAAAAATTAAAATACATAAAAAAAACAAAAAAAAAAATTAATAAGATTATAAAATAAACATAAAAATAAAAAAAATATGAAAAAAACAGTTAAACAAGTGAAAAAATCAAAAAAATAAAAAATAAAGAATACAACAAAAAAAACCAGAAAAAAAAAAAAAATATAAGAAAACACAAACAAAGATATCAAACAAAAAAACAATATTACAAAACAAAAAAGAAATAAATAAACAAAAAAAATAAACTACACACACACACACATCTTTTTTTTTTTTTTTAAAGAAATAGTTTTATTTTATTATAATTAAAATAAAAAAAAATTCTAAAAACCACACACCACCACAGAAAAGAACAAAAACAATCAATAATTAATAAAAAAAACAACAAAACACAACAAACTATAAAATACAAACAAACAAAAAAATATTAACATAACAAACCTAAACAACAAACAAAAAACACCACCAAAAAAAAAAACCCCACTTATTCCCCGACACAAAACCAATATCCACAACAATTATTTACAACCAAAAACAACACCACATAATACATAAGATAATTACATACAACACCAATTAAAACACCACAACAAACATACATGTATATAACAAACACCTAAATATAAACAAACCAATATACATAATACATAAAACAAATCACAAGACAACATAACAACACAAAATCACAAACCCAAACACAAAACAATAACACCAACACACCAAAAACTAATAACAAAAAGACAAAAAAAAACATAAGACAACAACGACAACCAAAATAAAAAAATAAAAACAAAAAAACCACCAACCACATACAAAAAACATTTAAAAACAAAAAAATAAATAACATAAAAACAAAAAACTAAATGTCACAAACAAGTAAAAAACAAAAAAATAAGACACATACAAGTCAACCCACTAACTCACTACACTTCCACACAAATTCAAACCCACCAAACACAACTACACAACACAAACACAACAACCACATCCAACCAACCTACACACAAAAAATCCCACCACAATCACACCACCACACTTACAACAAACAAAAACTTTACATAAAACACATTTTTCCAAACACAATTACCCTCATAAAATATACAACCAAAAATAATAACATCTACAAATTATAACCCAAAACAATACGAAAAAAAAAAACAATCAAATCGAACAATATACACACACCTCCCAACTCAAAAAAACACAAATCCATATTCCAATCTAATCACAAATATTACACAACACATAAAAATGAAAAACACAACAAAACAAAAAAAAAAAAAAATAAAAAATTACAAAACCTAAATAACCAACACCAAAAACAAACAAAAATAACACATATACAACAACAAATAAAAACCAAACGTATATTATAACTTAAAAACAAAATAAATTAAAACATAAAACAAAAAACATAACAAGCATACTAAATGAACACACTTCAACATAATAAATATAACACACAATAGATTAAATAAAAAAAAAAAAAACAAACCCACATACTTACGACCAACAATAATTAAATCGACATAATCAATACAAGAAAAAAAAACAAAAACAAATAATAAAAACTTTAATAAACATAATATAAAAACACACAAACAAGATAAAATAACCAAAAAACATACCAATCCAAAACCAAATAAAATACGCAAAACTATATAAGAAATAAAAAACAACATACTAAACAATACAACGAACAAACCATCCAATATAAATAAATACTAATAAAAAATAAACAGTGAAACAAAAAAATAAAAAAAAAAAAAAAAAAAAAAAAAAAAAAAAAAAAAAAAAAAAAAAAAAAAAAAAAAAAAAAAAAAAAAACAAAGACAAAACAACAAAAAATAGACATATGCACAAACACATACAAAAAGAAAAAACAACAAAACAAAAAAAAACAAAGAAAATAAAAATAAATTCAAATTTTATTTTTAACATAATCTTGTAAAAAAATTATATGTAAAACAATAAAAAATCAAATAAAACAAAATAACAGATTCTTCCTAAAAAAAAGAAAACACAACAAAAAAAATCTTTCAACAAACAACAAAACATGATAAGATCAACAAGCATATACATTTTAAACATAAACACAACACCACATCAACAAACCACTCACCAAACTCACCAAAACTCTTCATCTCCACAATACAAAAAAAACCAACACTCTAAAACACCACATACACTACAACAATCCATCCACACACGCACCAACACAACACCAGCCACATCTCATCACTAATCCCCAATCACCACAATAACCACACAAATACATATACCTCCCCCCCCCTACGCAAAAGACAACTCCACAACACATAAAATCCTAAAAACAAATACTCTCCCCAACATCTAATATCACCATAACCTACAAAACACTTTCAACAACCACCATACACAACAAACAACACCACCCACCTAACCCACATCAAAACACCCATACCAAAGCACACACCATTTGACGTTCATAACCACAAACCAACACCACCTCGACAACATACCCACCAACCCCGCCAAATCAACCAACCTCAACAACACATAACTTCAAAAAAACAACACCAAAAAAAAACAAAAATTAAACAAAAATTACGACAACATACAATCATAAAACGTCCGCAAACGACACGTGTCAACACACATACATATAACACACACACACAAAACACCTTTCAAAACCAATAAAAACATCAATAAAACACAACACAACAAATACCATACATACCAAACAAAACACAAAAAATACTCACATACTCCACAAAACAAACACAATAAACCAAAACAAACACACAACACAAAACAAAAAACAATCAAACAAAATAAAATAATAATAAAAAAAAAAAAACAAAAGACAAAATAAAAATAAAAAAAGAAAAGAGAACAAAACAACCTAAAAAAACAAAAAAAAAAAAAAAACACACCCAACTTTATATCTTCACCCACCACCTCAACGCTTACGGTAACCACCAAGACCACAACACCACTCACACCTACGCCCACCAACACACACCAACATACAAAACACTCAACACCCAACACAACGTTTTCACGCACACAAAACCACAACAGCTCAACAGCCACTTTACATACCACCCACAACCCCCCGCCACAGCCTCACCAAAAACCGTCAACACATACCCCACCATAATAACACCCCCCAAAGGCTCAAGCCCATGCACAACACCACTTCGCCACAACTATTCTAGCCCCCGACACCCCCACATGGCCCACACCCACGTATGCAATCGACGCCGACCACACCACCCCACCACCAATAATGTCAACACAAACAACCCCACTACCCCAACCAGATCACAACACCCCCAACGTTTACCACCCACCCCGCCCACCTTCACCTATCACCAACCACCCACACCACTCACCCTGTACCCCATATCCATCCCCCTAACATTAACACGACGACGTAACCCCAACAAACATTCACATCACTAACCACATTACATACACCGCACACACATCAATAAAATCGACCCACACCACCGATACCCAACGTACAACAAAGTATACAATCATACATAAATAAAAAAATAACAATTAAGAAAAAAAAAACAACTTTTTTTTTTTTTTTTTTTTTTTTAAAAAAATATAAAAAACAAATACCATCCAATATAATTATATTAAAAACAAAAATATAAACACCATAACATAATTTTTAGAAATGAAAAAATAACAAAATTATAAAAAACAAAAAGTTAAAACAATCAAAAACAAATCAATTTAATTTATTAATAAAAATTAAAAAAAAAAATAAAAAAAAAACAAAAAAAAAAAACAAAAAAAAAAAATAAATATAAACTTTACAACAAATAAAATAAAAATTACAAAATAAACATACACTAAAAAAAAATCAACAATACATATAACAATAAAAAAAACAAAAGAGAAACAAAAAAAAAAACAAAACGAATACACATACAAAAAAATAGAAAAAATACAAAATAAAAAAAGACANGGTGGCACCACTCATTGTGGGCCAGGCCCTCCCACACTGCTCAACAGTCAAGATAATTCTCCACAGATGTGGCCACAGGCCAATCCAAAGGAGCCAATTCTCCAACTGAGGCTCCCTCATCCCAGGTGTGTCAAGTTGACACTAAAGCTATCCAACACAACTCTGGAGCCTGTTAAGTACAAAGTTCAAAGTTGTGATGCTCCCTTTTTTACTTTAAATGGAATTAGGGAGAGAGGCACTTAAGGAAGTTTCCTTTGAGTAGAAATGTATACATAGCATGTAGTTCTGACTTCATGACAACACTTATGTGGCATTGTTATGAAAAATTTCACGTCAAGAAAAAGAAAAATTTAGACTGAGCCAGAGAATAACAATTGTCATTGAAATGGGTTTCTGTGGTAGAAGAACCTCTTTGACATTAAGTTCGCATCATAGAGATATCTAAATATGCCTTCAGTTTTTCTATTCCTGGACACTAACCAGAGGAATTAAAACTTAACATCATACTTAATCAGTGGGAGAACTGACCTGTGTTTAAAATGAAACCAAGGCAAGCCAAGCCAAATCAGACAAATACCCCCAAATTGCAAAAGAATGAAAAGTAAAGAAGCAGAAATCCCCCCAACTGTGAATTCTGGGAAAGAAGTGATGAGTTCTGGAGTCTGGTTCTCGCAGGGTGCTGCAGCACTTCTAGGCTGCACGCTCATTAGTTTTCTCGGATTCCATAGAGCCAGTTCCATGCTCTCCCTAGAGGACACGCTGCCTCTTGACACCACAGAGCTCTTGGCATGGAAATTAACCAAGCTCCAATAGCATTTTGTGTTCTGGAAAACAAACAGAACACACTCTGAGGGCCTTATTCTTTGCAATGCTCAAATTCCAAAACACACACACACACACACACACTTATTTCAAAAAGCAGCATGATCTCTCTCTGAACCCAATCTAACACACAAAGTAGAAAATACTTAAACAGAATTAACTGGGCACTGGGGGTGCATGAAGGCCAGTCTTCAAGGAAGAAAAGCTTGAAAGGAAAATAATAAAGAACCACAAACTTCAAAACTACAGAAAGCCAGCAACTTGGAGGGGGGGTGAATTAAGTAAGAGAAAAAGGCTGTATAGGCCATCAGCTGTTAACGCACCATACCCGATGTACTAGATAGTAGAGTTGAACAGAGATTTGCTCCCAAAATATGTTGGGTCAGGCAATGTTGTTTTCAATGTATCACATTAAACCTTTTTTTTTTAATTGAAAATATCCCGGGAACATCTCACGAGCAAAGTGGCTGAGCTCTAATGCTCTCCTCACTCACTCAGAATGTTCCGTTCTGACTTTGTGCAGTGGGAAGGTCAGTGTCTCATTTCGGAGAAAATACTAAGGAAATGAAGGAGATAAAATTTTCCCGAGTGGGTTTAAGCAGTTTTGCTTTCAAAACTAGATATGGCTAAATAATAGCTTCAGTCTTTGAGTTCCCTTCGCCTTCTTCTGGTGTGCCTGATGGGCCGGACTACATTCTTCCTGATCAAGTATCTGGTTTAGGCACCTGCCAGCATGCCTACCACGAGGAACCACAGCAAGCAGAAATGTCAGGTCAACCTGCAGGACTGTGCTTTCTAGTAGGATAGTTGGGATGCTGAGTTTGATTTATTTATTTATTATTTGCTATTTTTATTTTATGTGTCTGAGTGTATTTATTGCCTGCCTGTGTGTAAGGCGCTGACCCTGCTGTTGAACAGACTGAAGAGGGCATGGGCTCCGGTTACTGCAGTAACATCTTGGGGACTATGTCAGGTCAAAGGTGCAAATCCATTTAAAAATTTTTTTTATTTATTTGTTTATTTATTTATATGTGTATGAATGTACTGTCTGCATGTAGGTTTGTGCACCCGTGTCCTGCAATGGCAAGGAGGTCAGAAGAGGGTGCCGGATTCCCCTGGAACTGGAGTTAAAGATGGTTCTCAGCTGCCATGCTGGAGAGATGGTCTAGTGGTTAAGAGCACCAACTGCTCTTGTAGAGCAAATCCCTTTATTTTAATTAATTAATTAATTAATTTATTTATTTATTTATTTTTGTCTTTTCGAGACAGGGTCTCCTTGTAGCCCCAGCTGTCCTGGAACTCACTCTGAAGACCAGGCTGGCCTTCAACTCACTCTGAAGACCAGGCTGGCCTTCAACTCACAAAGATCCACCTGCTTCTGCCTCCCAAGTGCTATGATTAAAGGCGTGCACCACCATGCCCGGCAATTTTATGCAACAAGCAGCTTATATAGGTCTAGAACTGGCAGACCTTTCATCGGGTGACATCACTTCCCTGTGGCTGATCCTAGACCTCCACACATCACATGTCATCTCAGCTCATGGGGCATATTTGGAAAAGGACACAGAGACAAACAAGTTGGCTCACAGTGCCAAGCACGCGCTAGCATCATGTAGCATTGCTCAGTGTGCAAAGCAGACTGTGCCCGGGTGTGTGTTATGTATCCCTGAATCCAAGACTGCTATGCCACAGTGCAATGCCTGTGGATGTCAGAGGAGGGTGTCCAATTCCCCTGGAACTGGAGTTACAGACAGTCATTAGGCACCATATGGGTACTGGGAATTGAACCCTAGGCCTCTGCAAGAGCAGCCAGTGCTCCTAACCACTGAGCCATCTCTCCAGACCCCAGGATACTGATTTTAGGTTGGAATGAAAAAAAAAAAAATCACATTGTGCTGTCATATCCTGGTGCCTACTTAAAGGGCTGTGTCCAAATTCTCTGATCACTTTTGGTTAGGATCTTGCAAGAGACACCCTCTTCAGTTTTTGTATCATGTTATGGCTAATAGAGCTAACTCTTGTGTGATTTTCCTTCTTTTCAATGGCCTTAAGCGATGTGTCTAAGAATTTGATGAACTACCTGCCAACTTGTTTTAGATACTGAACTCTTTTAAAGGTATTTCTTAGCCATTTTTGCTTTTGAAAATTCTTTGTTTAGATTCATATCCTATTTTAATTGTCATTTGTTTTCTTGAGTCTTTGTTTTTGAGTTCTTTGTATATTTTGGATATTAATCCTCTGTCAGATGTATAGCTCATAAAGATTTTTTTCCCAGTCTGTGGGCTTCCTCTTCACTCAATTGGCTGTTTCTTTTGCTGTAAAGAAGCTTTTTAGTTTAACGAGGTCCCATTTGTCAATTGTTGACCTTATTTCCTGAACAAGTAAAAGTCTTATTTTGGAAGTCCTTTCTCGCAGGGTGCCTATGTTTTCTTCTAACAGTTTCAGTATTTTGGGTTTCACAAAGAGGTCTCTGATTCTTTTGGAGTTGACTTTTGTGAACTGTGACAGATATGGGTCTAATTTCATTCTATTACATGCGGAGATCCAGTTTTCTCAGCGCCATTTGTGGAAGATGCTGTCTTGCCTCCGATGTGTATTCTTGACAGCTTCGTCAACTATCAAGTGGCTGAAATTGCATGTACTCATGATTGGGTCTTCTATTTTGTTCTATTGACCTACATATCTGTTTTTCTGCCAATACCATGCTGTTTTTATGAGTACAGCTCTGCAATATACTTTGAAATCTGGATTACAGAGTTTACAACTGATCAAACAAAGAGACTAAATGTCTGTGAGGTGCCCAGCCATAAGTCATACATCTATAGAGTAACCTTTACACCTAAGGCTCAGGAAATATAGTGAACGGGAAGAAGAAAGAATACTAATGCATCTCAACTCTCAGCAGTGAAGCTTTCTCATTCAACAGATGATGATTAACACAAAAATTCACAATGGGCCAAAGTGTAGGGAATAAGAGACTGCACAGTTCTTATTCCTGAATAACCTTATTCCTGAATAGACCTATATCAAACCGCTGCCACCCAACACTCTGGACTATTGCAGAAGAGAAGTGGAAAGATTGTAAGATCCATAGACAGCTCTCACTACAAGGAAATATACTACATCATCAAAGTAACAGATCAAAACCACACGTCAGGGGCTGGAGAGATGGCTCAGTGGTTAAGAGTTTTCCAGGCAGCTGGGAAGCTACTCATATGAACTTACAGAGATGGTGACAGCATGTTTATGGTCCATGCAAGCTCAAACCAGACAAAATCATAGCATAGAATTAAGCGAGTGGTTAAGAAATTCCAGCCTTAGCTGAGGAACTATCGACAACTCATAACTGCTGGGAGAGGGAGAATTGGTTTTCTTAAAGGGTGCAATGCTAGATAGGCTGATTAGGGTCTAGTGGATGGACATACGTTGAAGGACATTTGGTTACACAAACCTAAATATAAATGACAGTACATGAAATCCAGCAAAGGGGGGGGGAATAGGAGGGGTTCAAATAGAAGAGGGTATCTAAATGTGATCAAAGCATATTGTATAAAATTTGCCAAAATTTAATAAAAACAGCTTGGGAGTGGCAGCACATGCCTTTAATACCAGCACTTGGTCGGCAGAGGCAAGCAGATCTCTGTGAGTTCAAGGCCACCCTTGTCTACAAAGTGAGATCCAGGACAGCTGGTGCTGCAGGGAGACCCTGTCTCAAAAATTTTTTAATAAAAACAAAAGAAAGCCTCTGACACTGTGCAACCAAACAAACCTTTCTTCCGTTAAGAATTTCACTCAGGTATTTTGTCACAGTGATGGAAAGTGATCAGACACACAAAAACACAATGTATCATTCTGGGTGGAATTAATTCCAGGGATACAGGATGATTTAACACTCACCTAAACTGAAAACCATAACATACTACATCATCAAAGTAACAAATCAAAACCATATGTCAGGGGCTGGAGAGATGGCTCAGCCGTTAAGAGCACCGATTGCTCTTGTAGAGTTCCCAGGTTGGATTCCCAACACCCACGTGGTGGCTAAGAACCATCTTTAACTCCAGTTCCAGGGGAATCCAATGCCCTCTTCTGACCTCCGAGGCATTGCATGACATGGGTGCACCAACCTACATGCAGACAGTACATTCATACACATAAGAAATAATAAATAAAAAATGTTTAAAAAATTAAGATTAAAAAAATTAAACCCTCCTTTAGAACTAAAAAAAATATTGAAAAGTTGAAAAAAAACCACGTTTCAGTGGTGCAGAAAGAACACTCATCAAAATCCAACATTCCCTTATGAAAAAAAAAAAAAAACTACTGGGGCGGGAGAGCTAGCCTAGCAGTTAAGAGCACCTACTGCTCTTGCAGAGGACCTGGGTTTGATCCCCAGCACCCACATGGCATCTGAGAACGGTCTGTAACTCCAATTCCAGGAGAACTCCAGTTCCAGGGGAATCCGAGACTCTCTTCTGACCTCTGTGGCATTGCACGACATGGGTGCACTAACCTAAATGCAGACAATACACTCACACACATACAAAAATAAATAAAATAAAAAAAACAACAAAAAAAGAAAAAAAAGAAAAAAAAACTACTAACATATGTATAAAAGGAGCCTATCTTACCACAAAAAGGCTTAGATGAGACAAAGCCACAGCCTCCTCATGCTGAATGGGAAGAGCTGAAAGGGTCTCCTCTGAAGTGTGGAGCAGATGACGATGCTCACTTCTGGCAAACCAGAACAGCAAAGCAAGTTTTAGCAGGTAAATCAGGCAGGAAAAATACTACAGACCATCCAAATCAGGAAAGAAGACGTCAAATTGTCCTTTTTTTGCAGGCAACATGGTTATATATGCATATGTATATGTATGTTTATATTTATAGTTATATGTAACTATATAAAAATAAATACATTAAAAACTATATATATAAATATTCTATCCAAAAGTTGTTGGAACTAAAAAAAATTCAGTAAAGTTGTAGGAAACAAGACAAAAAAGAAGCATTTTATGTACTAATAATAAGCTAACTGGGTTTAAATGTTCACAATAACCCCTCATCCAATGATAAATAGGAGGCTCATGTGTAACTCTGTAATACAGCACGTCTATCATGTACAAGGCCATGGATTCTGGCCCCAGATCTGTGAAAAACTAAAAATAAAAGAACAAAAGCCCAACAGCTAGGAAAATAGCTAGGAAGATGGCAATATTTTCAATAAGTAGTGGTAGGAAAATCGAATGTTTAATACAGGAAATAAAAGTAGACCCCTGAACATGGGCCTGGGGCGATCCAGCGGGGGCAGGGGCAGCCTATGGGGGCCACATTTTGAAAATGGAAAATACAGATGTATCCCCACTGTCGTTTCCACACTTAGTACTTCCTGGAGTTGTAAGATGTCTGGCAAGTGTTTCTTTACTTCAGATAAATCCAGTAAGGAAAACATTGAAAATATTTACTTTATGATTTAATTTTCAGAAAATTACTTTTAAGAAGCTATAAATATATTTTTGACATCCCTTTAGCAAAATAATAATAGTATGTTCTCCCCTAAGGTCCGTCTATCTAGCCACAGATTCTTGACCTTGATACTGGTGCCAGATATGAGTTGCATCTTGTTGGGTAAGGCCATACATTCAACCAGAAAGTGCTTTACCCTCACGCCACTCACGCCATTATTGCTCGAATGCTCATCTCTTGCCAGCTCGGTGGTTACTTCAGCTCAAAGGGTTCACAGCCGGGGGCGGTCATTGGTGGCTTTTCTTCCTTAGCAGCTTGCACAGCCCTTTCCTGCACTGTGAAAGCTAGCCAGTACCAGCTGGATTTCTCAGTATCCTGACTCAAGTGTAGGATGGCTTTAGCAATAGGGTCTTACTATCACATTCTGATGGTTACTCAAAAGCAGTGGCAATCGCCTGTATTCTTTGGGGGATGGCTGGTCTAGGAAACTTCTTTGATCAACAACTTGAGGGAAGTATCCCATGCATGGCGTTGGGCTTTGTGTTTCAAAATCTATGGTGTCTGAGAGGGGGATTACTGTACTGTATAGAGTAACTCCATTTAAATTCTTTAAATACAATTATACATTGATATACACACATAGATATGTAATTCGGCAGCTTATGAAACATTGGTTTCCATAAGACTTTTTCTTTTACTTTAAAATTTTATTTATTTTTGTATGTGTATGAATGTACTGTCTGAATGTAGGTTTGTGCACCTGTGTCATGGAATGCTGCAGAGGTCAGAAGAGGGTGTCGGATTCCCCTGGAACTGGAGTTAAAGATTGTTCTCGGCCACCATGTGGGTGCTGGGGATTGAACCCCGGGTCCTCTGCAAGAGCAGTCGGCTCTCTTAACCACTAGGCCATCTCTCCAGCCCCCAAAGACTTTTTCTTTTTTATATATTTTATTATACCCATTTTTATTTTACATGTGCAAGTGTATTGCCTGTATGTATGTAAGTCCACCCATGTTGTGCAATGCCTGCAAACGTCAGAAGAAGGCATTAGATCCCCTGGAACTGGAGTTATGGATGGTTGTTAGCAGCCATGCAGGTGCTAGGAATCCAACCGGGGTCCTCTGCAAGGGCAGCCCGTGCTCTTAACTGCAGAGCCATGTCTCCAACCCTCCATGTGGCTTTTCCAAGCATCCTTAGTGCTGGTTATCTTCTTCTTACAGTACCCTTTGCTCTACGCTCCCCGATCCCTTCCTGACCCAAACCTCCCTCCATCGTTCCCCTTTCCCTCTTCACACCACTGTGCTCTACTATTCCCATTCTCTTAAATCTTTCTTCTGCCCTGGTTTCCTGACTTCTATACATACTCCATGTCAACCCCTCGAATCTAAGGATTAGAAGCTAGCATCCACATGTGAGAGAGAACACACAATGTTTGTCACCTCATTCAATATATTTTTTTCTCAATTCCATCCATCTACCTGAAAATTTCATAATTTCATTTTCACTCTTTACAGCTGAATAAAATTCTCTGGCGAATATTGAAAGGCTTTTTCCTGAAGCAAAACAGGCCAGATCAAACCAGATTAACAAAGTATAAAAGGAGGTTTATTACCACTGGTCTCAGAGAGGGAGGCCAAGGCAGTCTTGTGCGCTCGGCCTGGGGATGAGGGCTTTTATAAGTTCTAGGGAGAGGAAGATGAGGTAATGGTGGTGAGACAAAGCCTGTCCTTGAAAGGGCAAAACTGGTGCAGTGGGAGGGGATGAAGTGTGTCTTTAGTGTTCGTCATGAAGCTGGAATATAACCATATATGGTCTTAGACTGTGCTTTCATTGTGGCAGGTGACATCAGGAAGGGAAGTTGCATCAACTGCCTAAGATGAGGTAGGCTTTTGACCAGAAGAGAGGGTGGTAGGCGCCATCTTTAAATCTCCAAGCCCAGACCCTGCTAACAAATATGAAGCATAAAATGTGGATATTTTGAGTCATATTTCATCAAGGCTTCTCTTTGCTAACAAGGTGGTTATTTTAAGTATACCTTATATTTTTGCCTTAAATCATTTTATTTATAGTGTCATTTCTCAAGTTTTTTAAATTTTATTTATTTATTATGTGTATGAGTGTACTGTCTGCATGTAGGTTTGTGCACCCATGTCGTGCAAAGCCGCGGAGGTCAGAAGATGGTCTTGGATTCCCTGGACCTGGAGTTACAGACGGTTCTCAGCTGCCATGTGGGTGCTGGGGATTGAACCCGGGTCCTCTGCAAGAGCAGTCAGTGCTCTTAACCGCTAGGCCATCTCTCCAGCCCTCATTTCTCAAGTTTTATATGTTTTTCCTCTATTATGGTGATATTTTCCCTTTTTAAAAAAAATTATGGGTTGATATTAGATAAGAGATTCTCCTCCTTACCCCATCTCCACTTTTTTTGAAACTTCTATGTGCATTATGTTGAATATATTTTTTCTGTTTGGCAATTAGGCAATTTTTTTTTTTGACAAAAATCTTAGGAGTTTCAATTTCTTAGCCTGAAGAGTGTAAAAACTTAGTCTTTCACACCTACGCAAGGTAAAAGTTTAGCACTTTTATGAATGATTATTTTTTCTTTCTTATACAAAAGCCTATGCAGCAGTGCTCCTTAGTATATCTTCAAGTCAGTAGGTAGAGTTCTTCTAATTGTCTTCACTAATGGAATGGTTTGTAATTAATTATCCTGGCTTTGTGAACAGGTTTTCTCAGTTTCTCTTCCAAGATCACATTGATTGTCCCTGAATTGTCATTGGAATTGTAGTACCACAGTTCCTAGTATTGTACCTGACTGGTGCTGAACTTTCCAGAGAACTGTTGCTCTATCTTTGAATTCTTCTTCATTCATGTGCTTGAAGGACTTATTTTCCTTTTTCAACCTGGCTGTGCATTTGAAAATATTTTTTAATATCTTTAATCTAGCATGTGAAATTTTATTGTGTTTATAAGCTAGAGAGGGGAAATGCTTCTTAACCTGCCATGAGGCCAACATGAGAGCTACATCATTCTTTTAAAAGAAGCATATTTAGCTGGATGTGGTGGTGCGTGCCTTAATCCCAGCACTTGGGTGGAAGAGGCAGGCAGAGCTCTGTAAGTGCAAGGCCAGCCTGGTCTATATAGTGAGTTCCAGGCCAGCTGAGGCTATAGGGAGACCCTGTCTCAAAAAGACTCCTAAAGTATATTTATCCAAAATATTTTGTAAATATATAACCAAGAATAGAAAGATTTTTATGATTTATTTATTTCAGATTCACCTTTTTTTTCGGTTATCTCGCTAAATATTTACCCCCTTCAAATATGCTTGATAGGCAAGAAGTATTTAATGTGTTAGGAAGTTTCAAGGTTTTAATTGAGAGAAATTTGCTGCTGCCTAACATTTTGTGAATGAAAAGGAGAGGAATATGTTGAGCTATTATATTTATTTTCTTGTTTTTATTTTTTTTTATCCTCAGCAATTTTTGCATGCGAGAACTATTTGAAGAACCTGTTTTCCAACTTAGAGCAGTGATTCTAAATATATTCCTATACTTAAGATTGTACATTTTTGTTTGTTTGTTTGTTTTATGGCGCCAGCAAGCCTAGAATGCACTATGTTGTCTATCCCAGGCTGACCTTGATTGCAAAGAGATCCACTTGCCTCTGCCTTCTGAGTGCTGGGATTAAAGGCACGTGTCACTGTGCTCAGTTCTATGCAATGGTTTTTAAGACACCCTTCTCAATCATTGACTATGTTATATGGCTTTAGCACAAATAGAATTGGTGGTTTAATAAACAGACAAAGAAAAATGTGCAATCTTGAGTATAGGAATGTATTTAGAATCACTGCCCTAAGTTTAAACGGGTAGTCCATCTGCATTACTTTAAGGTTATTGGAAGAAGTGATGCTAGCAAGCCAAATGCTTGATAGCTCATTGGGGAAAATAAGTCCCATAGCTTGCTATTAATTAAATGAGAGGTATGTGCATGCTGTAGAAGTTTTCTAAGCGATAATCCAACCTGCTTCATGCAGAAAAACCAGAAAACATATTTAGGCTGGTTTCCCAAAGAACTTTCACTGTATAAGTCCTACAAACTTCTATTCATAGTTTCATGAAATGAAGCACTCTTTAAAAAATGCATTGTTGCCAGGCGTGGTGGCGCATGCCTTTGATCCCAGCACTTGGGAGGCAGAGGCAGGCAGATCTTTGTGAGGTCAAGCCCAGCCTGGTCTACAGAGCCAGTTCCAGGACACCTGGGGCTACAGGAAGACCCTGTCTCAAAAAGCCAAAAAGAATGCGTTGTCTTCTGTTATTAGTATGAATGTCTACCATGTGCCAAATAATTTATACATACTATGACAGTAAATCTTATAGCATTCCAACAAAATATTTTATTCATTTTTATTTTTTCAAATAAAAACAGACTCAGAATTATTCTGAAACTAGCTCTAGACCAAATAGGTAGTAATTACTGGCCCACATATTAAAACCTGGCTTCTCTTGGGTCCAAAGTCTGTGCTTTTACCCATGTTGTATTTTCACCATAGCAATCCGNCTTTTTTTTCGGTTATCTCGCTAAATATTTACCCCCTTCAAATATGCTTGATAGGCAAGAAGTATTTAATGTGTTAGGAAGTTTCAAGGTTTTAATTGAGAGAAATTTGCTGCTGCCTAACATTTTGTGAATGAAAAGGAGAGGAATATGTTGAGCTATTATATTTATTTTCTTGTTTTTATTTTTTTTTATCCTCAGCAATTTTTGCATGCGAGAACTATTTGAAGAACCTGTTTTCCAACTTAGAGCAGTGATTCTAAATATATTCCTATACTTAAGATTGTACATTTTTGTTTGTTTGTTTGTTTTATGGCGCCAGCAAGCCTAGAATGCACTATGTTGTCTATCCCAGGCTGACCTTGATTGCAAAGAGATCCACTTGCCTCTGCCTTCTGAGTGCTGGGATTAAAGGCACGTGTCACTGTGCTCAGTTCTATGCAATGGTTTTTAAGACACCCTTCTCAATCATTGACTATGTTATATGGCTTTAGTACAAATAGAATTGGTGGTTTAATAAACAAAGAAAAATGTGCAATCTTGAGTATAGGAATGTATTTAGAATCACTGCCCTAAGTTTAAACGGGTAGTCCATCTGCATTACTTTAAGGTTATTGGAAGAAGTGATGCTAGCAAGCCAAATGCTTGATAGCTCATTGGGGAAAATAAGTCCCATAGCTTGCTATTAATTAAATGAGAGGTATGTGCATGCTGTAGAAGTTTTCTAAGCGATAATCCAACCTGCTTCATGCAGAAAAACCAGAAAACATATTTAGGCTGGTTTCCCAAAGAACTTTCACTGTATAAGTCCTACAAACTTCTATTCATAGTTTCATGAAATGAAGCACTCTTTAAAAAATGCATTGTTGCCAGGCGTGGTGGCGCATGCCTTTGATCCCAGCACTTGGGAGGCAGAGGCAGGCAGATCTTTGTGAGGTCAAGCCCAGCCTGGTCTACAGAGCCAGTTCCAGGACACCTGGGGCTACAGGAAGACCCTGTCTCAAAAAGCCAAAAAGAATGCGTTGTCTTCTGTTATTAGTATGAATGTCTACCATGTGCCAAATAATTTATACATACTATGACAGTAAATCTTATAGCATTCCAACAAAATATTTTATTCATTTTTATTTTTTCAAATAAAAACAGACTCAGAATTATTCTGAAACTAGCTCTAGACCAAATAGGTAGTAATTACTGGCCCACATATTAAAACCTGGCTTCTCTTGGGTCCAAAGTCTGTGCTTTTACCCATGTTGTATTTTCACCATAGCAATCCGAATCTGTCCCACTGGGGTGAGTTTGAATTCTGAATTAAAAAAAAAACTGATATAATGACAAGATTGGCTTTTTAGAGGGTTGTGTTTTCTTAACTATCAAAGCAGACATTTTTTTTTAATTTTTTTTTTATTTTATTTATTTCGGTATGTATATCAATGTACTGTCTGCATGCAGGTCTGTGCACCCATCAAAGCAGACATTTTTAAGTGCAGTTATCACTGATTTAGCATTGGCAAGAATATACCAATTGGTTACTGTTTCTGTAGCTTTTTTGGAGTTTATTACTTCACTTTGTTTTATCAATATTGTCATATAATTGAATATTTGTTTTTCTGATTATATTTTTTCAAAGAAATCTGGCTTATATTTCTCAATTGTCAATTTGTTTCCTTAGAGATGCCCTGGGAACTCAGGTCTTTGCACATTTCCAGATGTCAAAAATATATTTATAGCTTCTTAAAAGTAATTTTCTGAAAATTAAATCATAAAGTAAATGTTTTCAATGTTTTCCTTACTGGATTTATCTGAAGTAAAGAAACACTTGCCAGACATCCTACAACTCCAGGAAGTACTAAGTGTGGAAACGACAGTGGGGATACATCTGTGTTTTCCATTTTCAAAATAGTAGAAATCTTAATAATTAAAAAATTATTTTATTTATTATTTATATTTTATTGTATGAATGTATCACCTGCCTGGATGTAATGCACCTGTGTCCTGCAATGCCTGCGGAGGGCAGAAGAGGGTGTCGGGTTCCCAGAAACTGGCGTTCTGGACGGTTGATAGCTGCCATGTGTGTGGTAGGAACAAAACTCTAGCCCTCTGCAAGGGCAGCCAGTGTCCCAAGGCTGATTCATCTCTCCTGCACAGCTAACAATTAATTGCTGATAGTTGGGTTGATGATGATGGAATATAAATACAATATCAGAGCAGCAACTCTAGATGTTTTGGTTCTGCTACGGATTTTCTCTCCAACTCCATCTTCTTAGTGAAGCCAGATTCTCCCCTCAGTGTCAATGCCCAGCTTCCCCTATGATCAAAGGATCATATTCACTTTGGGATGTCTTTATTTTCTAGCATTGTTATTTGTGATGTAGTAAAACTTCCCATTGATAAATTTATCCCTTATTTTTCTTTTAAAAGAGGGAGATTGATGGGTGGGGAGATTCTGTCGTGAGTTTTCAAAGAGCCATATGGATTGGAGAGGGGGTCATATCAAACGCGAGGGATTTATTGATTTCAAATATAGATTTTCTGGAACAGTTTTAGAAAGCAGAGTGTTCCTAGCCCCTGAGTCTTTCTGTGAAATAGCCATATCCTTTTCCTTCCTGTTGACCAACTCCAATTTTTTTGGTACAGTAGTATTGATAACCCGAGCCTTTTGCTCATAGCTAGCTCCTTTCTGAGCATGAGATGCTTGAAGCTGAGTATTAGTCATTTTTCTGTTTCTGAGATAAAACACGATGTCTGATCTATGAAGCATTTGGATTATGGCTCCTAAGAGTCCATAAAGGTGGAGGAGGCATGGTAGCAGGCGCAGAAGGCTGAGAGCTCATGTCTTCAGTCACATGTAGGAGGCAGAGAGAATGAAACTGTAAGTGCAACAAAGCTCTCAACTCTGAGCCCACCCCAGTGACCAATTCCTCTAGCAAGGCCGCGCCTCCTACACCTCCCCAAACACCACCACCAACAGACCAAGGAGGTCACTGTCCTTCAAACCTCCCAGAGCCCCCATGGAAGATACAGACTGGGCAAGAAGGTTTCACTAATAAACGCCTGGATTTAGAAACGTGGCCAGACAGCTGTATTCACAAGTGCCTATGAGAGATCAAAATTTCGTTCCTGGGTACACTTCTGTGTATGTTTTTAACTTTTTGAATACACTATTCTTGTATTTTGCATTCCCCTGTTTACTAGTCTTTGAATTGGTATAAATCATGGAAAAAATTGTTCAGTAGCCCTGACTCCTATTCTCCAGGTGATTGAATTCTGACTCCTTAATTCACTGGCAAAGTGAATTTGCATCAGACTTTTAATTAAATAACAAAATCATATCAAGAGTTTCTGATACATACCAAGAACTTTGGATGAAATGATTTGGCTAAGAATAAGTTGGATTTTGTTCAAATCTCAGTTGAAGATTAATTTATTTCATCTGGTTTAAATGTCATTTTCCCTCTCTCCCTCCTCTCATCCTTTCTGTCTTCCTGTCTGTCTTTCCTTCTTTCACCTCTTTGTTCTTTCTATCCCTCCATCCACAGCAGCAATATCCAATCAAACAATGTGGCTGGAATGCAGTCAATAGTAGCTTGTCTTTGAGGTGCACGGCTGCTCATTTAAATCTACGTGGAACAAAATTTCCCCCCAGGGGAACCTGATTATGGAG
Organism: Rhizomys pruinosus; assembly: GCA_009823505.1. Classification (NCBI taxonomy): domain Eukaryota; kingdom Metazoa; phylum Chordata; class Mammalia; order Rodentia; family Spalacidae; genus Rhizomys; species Rhizomys pruinosus. The sequence continues at coordinate 2,369,367 of VZQC01002218.1, read as the reverse complement.
ATGAGCAGTTGTGCTTGTCTGACCACGTCTCTTTCAGTTGGCTCAAACTGCCCGTCTGCAGGTCAGGTTTGGTACAGAAGTTGGATCTAGACACAACGGGAAAGGGAACGAGCCCTGTACAATGGCACTGCATTCATGTGGAGTGCATGCGTTCCTCATGCACATGTAACTATTAGTAGCCTTGCACAATGGCACTGCATTCATGTGGAGTGCGTGTGTTCCTCATGCACATGTAACTATTAGTGTTAAAAACTACATGATCTGAGGAGGACTCAGGGTTATGTCACCATGTGAACCTCACTCCATACACGTGCCCCAGGCTCCACGCCACAGTTTCCAAGCAGTGACTCAATCGTCCCATCTTCAAACAAGCAATCCTAACAACTGTACCCATGCCAATCAAAAAGTATTTTGGGGCTGGAGAGATGGCCTAGCGGTTAAGAGCACCGACTGCTCTTGCAGAGGACCTGGGTTCGATCCCCAGCACCCACATGGCAGCTGAGAACCGTCTTTGTCTTCAGTTCCAGGGGAATCCTACACCCTCTTCTGACCTCCGAGACATTGCACGACACGGGTGCACAGACCCACATGCAGACAGTACATTCATACACATACAAAAATAAAGCAAATTTAATATATATATATATAAACCAAAAAACAAAAAGTATTTCAAAGGGCAGCATCTCCATGGAAATATGACATTTTCTGCAGCTTGGCTATTGGAAGGAGCATGGTATTCAATCAGAGTTTTCTGCTTACTTACCCCTTTCTCCATCTAGCAGACTTTTTGCCTTCTTGGAGAGTCTGTGGATCTTAGTGGATCTTTTTTTGATAGTGCTTCTTACTTATATTAGAAATACCACAGCACTATTTAAGAACAAAACTCATCTGTTTCGTAGCTCTCAGTACGAGGCTTTTCCATGTCTTCCTGTAATACCATCTAACGTGAGATCATTCCCATATGAGATGCTTATTAAGTAAACATTGGACAAATATAAGTGTTATTAAACATTTGCGGGTCAGAGAGAAGGGCGAGTCTTTGAGGAATGGGTAGTGTTTTGTCAGATATGGGGATGGGTCATTCAATGTTATTGAAGGTGGCACAGTGCCACATTCCCTATTGTGGTGGCTGAGTGCTGAGGGAGGAAGTGGGGAGGCATGTTTTAGATACAACAGGGACTCTGCGAGCAGCAGGGAGGAAAGCACCTTGTAAGCTGGGAACCAGAGGAAGCAGATGAGTGGGTCTATGACAGTGTGTGCATTCTGTAGCAGAGTCATCCTGCAGGCAGGCAAGATGGACTGGGAGGTTGGAGAGCAGACCAGAGGCTGCTTTCTCAGGACATCGTTTCTTTGTGAAGTAATGAGGCCTGAGAATTTTTGGTGATGATGATCCTGAGCCTAGGAGAAAAGGACAATTTTCCACAGCACACTTTTATAGTGGAAGGAGATGCTTTTTGTTTTCTGATAGGTTGATGCAGAAGCTGTCTTGGTAAAAATAAAAAAAAAAAGCAATGATATATCTTGGGAGAGACATCAGTGCTCAAATATTGTTTTGTAAATCTTCTATGGTAACATCATAATTAAATTGCAGCTGGCCAAATGCTCACAGTTCCTACACTCGATTGTTAATGCAGACCCATCCATGACTAGGTTATCAGCCGTAAAGTGGGAGCAACTAAACCATTTATGATGATGCCTGGACCTTATCTAGAACTTTCCACACTTCTTGGCATGTATATTTTGAGGGTACTAAATCTGAACTTAGCCATCTATATGAAAACCAAATAGATTTAAAAGATGATAAAATAATTTTATTTTTACCTTATAGATGGAACTAATAAGGCTACTGAGATCAGAAATTATCCTCTACCCCCTTGAGCCTTTGCTTCTGGAATTTAGGTCTCCCACATTTGAGGAAGATGTATTACCTTTGAGACATGAAAAATTTATAATGAAGCTCTCATTTTAAGAACAAATTCCCTTTGCCACTTAGGTTGTCTATGGGAAAGCATTCCTTAGGCATCGTCTTATGGTGACGTTCTCTTAACAAGCTGCCCCAGAAATTTGCCCTAGTGATCCCCAATTCTATTACAGAGTCAGAGCTTCAATGCAAAAAACTCTTTTTGGGTGATTGTATTTTAAACTTGTACTTATAAATGAAATAGTATATGAAACAGGCTTTAATATAAAATGATATTAAATATCTTAGTGGAACTAACACTGAAATTTTGAACACTTTCTTTTTAGTAATTGGAAAAATGTTAGTGATTTTAGATTTTCAGCATTGGGAAGAGACCAATAAAATAATACAAAATATTTAGTCCATGTTATCCAAATCACGTTGGGTCATTATGACATTATCTGGCATCTTAATTATTTTTGTGATTTTTTTTTTTCCTTAAGAAATTCTGGCTGGGTGTGGTGGCACAAGACTTTAATCCCAGCACTCGAGAGGCACAGTCAGGAGGATCTCTGTAGGCCAGCCTGGTCTACAGAGTGAGTTCCAGGCCAACCAGGGCTGCAGGGAGACCCTATCTCAAGAAGACAAAAAAGAAAAAAGAAATTCTGTAAAACCAAAGTGACTAATTTTTAGGTGTTAGCAACACACACACACACACAGACATACACACACACCCACAGCTCATTTATTTTGTTATGGGAAGACTTTTATTTACTTATTTGTTTTATGGAAAGGATTTAGAGCAGCTCGAAAATTTAAAGACTAAATTTAATTGACATTTCTTCCCTCCCTCCCTCTCTTTCTCTCTCTCTCCTTTCTTCCCTCTCTCCATCCCTCTCTCTCTTCCTTTCTTTTATTTATATATGCTAGAGCAGCTGGGCATCCATGTAAGAAGTAGGACCAGATGCCTTTACAATTACTCCTATGTTCTGTGGAGGAGAGGATGTTCTTCATCTGAGTAACTTAGTTCTTGCTCCTTTAACCAAGAGACAGAATAACTATTTGAGAACACCAGATCCTGTGGTTCAAAGTAGGAAGGTCATTTTATTTTGCCTGTAGGAAGTAGACACTACTTCTTTACCATTAATATTTTAGGTAGAGATACTGTGTGGTAAGATCCTTGCTCTGGGAATAAGATGTCCTGGGGCAAACTCTGACCTACATACATCTGAGAATCAGCAGGCAAACATGCTTCCTTTCTAGTTCTCTTTCTTTCTCTGTAAAACCAAGAGGTCAGATTCAATCATCTATGATCCTACCCACTTTCAAAAATTCTAGGAAGCCATGGTTTCTTCTAAGACTGGATCTTGCCCCAATGTTTTTCTTTTAAATTTGTATATTTAAGAGCCTGTTTTGAGTCAGAGCAAGGACCTTGGGCATTACTATGTAGAGCAAGCTTTGGAGTCTATTCTGATAAATCTATGCAACCAATACAGTTTGGCTTATGCATGGGAGATATTCCTGAAAATCACAGGAAGAACATTACTTCTTAGGAATAGCCTTCTAGATTTGGGCCGGCCTATTTCACAGTGTTGGTGTACAAGCATATATTTTAAACCAAATGTCAGTGTTTAAAATCTAGATTTATTAGTCTGGGCATGGCGGCCCACACCTGTAATCCTAGCACTCAGGAGGCAGAAGCAGACAGATCTCTGTGCACTCAAGGCCAGCCTGGTCTATGTAGTGAGTCCCAGGACAGCTGGAGCTACAAGGAGACCCTGTCTCAAAAACAAAACAAAACAAAACAAAAACCCTAAAAAAAAAAGCCAGGTGTGGTGGCATACACCTTTAATCCCAGGACTCAGGAGGTAGAGTCAAGTAGATCTCTATGAGTTCAAGGCCAGCCTGGTCTACATAGTGAGCTCCAGGCCAGCTGGGACTAAAGGGAAACCCTGTCTCAAAAAGACCAGAAAAAAAAACCTAAAAAACAAAACAAAACAAAAAATCTAGATTTACATCTAGTTAAAAAAACCCAACATTACAATCTGAGAGTTACTTTCCTATCAGAAAAGTTACCATCTTTATTCTTTTCTGTTTGCTGTTTGAAAAGATGCAGTTACTGAAATTTTGAAATGGGTCAAGCTGCTTTTAACCTGGCTACTGTTATTCAATTTTATCAATTCTTCATTTTCTATTAACAGAGAATCTGTTTCATGACTTCAATATATAAAAGGTAGAAAGATCACAAAGGAGCCTGAAGCAGATAAATATTGACCTAGTCAAGCAGGCTGCCAAGAATCAGGATAACTTGTACTTTTGTTGTGGGAGCAGACTAGCACCGTGGCAAAGGTCTTCCTGCATAACTTTCCCTCTGAATTCATGTTGCTTGCTTCCATCTTTTTGTTTAGTAAACATCTGCTTTCTATTAGATTATTTATCCCCTTAACCTTTATAAATGACAATTAAGTCCATCTCGTCTGTCAATAGCATGTCATTTATTTGTTGCTACAGCTGAGCCTGACCTTCATTGATTTTATTGGAGTAATTTGCTGGAAATGATTTTTTAATGTTAGATTTATTGCCAAGGCACTTCATTGTCAGATAATTGAAGTAAATTGTAATTTTTTTTTCAAAACGAATGCAAGAAGCACTGGCGAGGGATATATAATTTTCAAGTGTTATTTCCTACTGAGAGAGACATATAGCTCATGTTATATACTTTACAGATTTGTAAATGTAGATTATTTTGAGTAGTGTGCATTTGAAAATATTAGATTTTCCTTAAAGATTGCTGAGTGGCTGGTAATGACTTTGCATTCAAAAGTGATGTTGCAAATTAAATTCAATATATACTTAAATCTATCAACTCCACCATCACATCCATAATGGGTCTTGCTATTTTGGTTGAAGTTTGGGTTTAGTTATGAATGCACTAATGAAACATAGCTAATGCTAGCTTTTATTGAGGTGCTAAGTTATTCCCAGTGTCAGCGTTAACAAGGTGTTTATTATATCGTGCTTTCCAAACACTTGTCTCCCCAGGTAACCATGAGTATTTCACTCAGTCAGTGAGACTTTCTTAGCCTTTTTTTTTTTTTTTTTGTCTTTCGAGACAAGGGTCTCCCTGTAGCCCCAGCTTTCCTGGAACTCACTCGGTAGACCAGGCCCTTGCCTTGAACTCCCAAGATCCGCCTGCCTCTGGCCGCATGAGGCTAGGATTTAAAAAATGTCCATCTCTTGGTGCTGGAGATATGGCCTAGCGTTAAGAGTGCCGACTGCTCTTGCCAGAGGACCTGGGTTCGATCCCCCAGCACCCACAGGGTGGCTGAGAACCATCTGTAACTCCAATGCCAGGAGAACTCCAGCTCCAGGTGAATCCTACACCCGCTCGTTTCTGACCTCCACTGCCATTGGCATGACATGGTGCACGGCCTACATGCAGACAGACTTATATACATAAAAAAATTTAAAAGCATGCACCACCATCCCCGGCTAGCATTTTTTTTTCCCACATGCTTGCTATATCCATGTAATAGGAGAGAGTACTAAGCCACACATTTCATACTGGAAAGTATTTGTTACTGTTTGACACACTAATGTGCTGTGGGATCAGGGCAGGGTCAGAAAGTTTTGCCAGCAAAGTGGACACTTGTTTTTCTGGAACTGGAGTTTGGCTTGAAAGAAAAGGCATTCAAACTTGGCATGCTGGAATTAGGAGAAGGTGGATCAGGCCTCACACCTTAGTCCTTAAAGGCACATGTCCATTGGTTTGCTTGCTTGGGAGCAGAAAGCAAAGGTCATCTAGTCATCAAAAGTAGGGAGAACAGTGGATCAAAATTCTCCAGGAATCTGTTCAAATGGCAGAATTTGCTACATTCGTTCATAATTATGTTAAGGCAAAAGAAGAATATGTAAAAACTAGGCTTTTAAGCTATTTGGAAATGGATTCTAGGCAGTGAGATTTCTGGAACTGATGGGTCTGCTGCCAGTTTCTGAACTTGGACAGGACAGTATGGGTGGATACCAGAGCCATAACAGCTTCCAGTGAATCACCCTCCCCTTATATATTATAGATTCATTTTGCATCAGCTTTAAAGAGCAGACTGAGTGTGGTGGCGCACGCCTTTAATCCTAACACTTGGGAGACAGAGACAGGAAGGTCTTTGTAAGTTAAATGCCAGCTTGGTCTACAGGTGAGTTCCAGGAAGCTGGGACTACAAGGGAGACACTGTCTCGGAAAAAAAAAAAAAAAAAAAAGAGCAGACGATTATTACATCACCAGGACTTTAAATTTCAACCTTGCATTATCTTGAAAGACAGGAATTATTATTTTGAAGAATATTCATAAAATTCAAAAGAGTAAAATCTGCTTTTAAATGAGTTTGATGTAATAATTACAGAATAGGGCGAGTGAGCCTGTGAGCATCCTCTGTAGACTGGACCCCGAGAGTTGATTTTAATTTAAGCAGAAATTATAGAGCAAGGGTGAACTTGTAAAGACTTCAGGGGAAAACTTCTTGCTTTAAATTGTTTCGCCTCTTTCCTGTCTCTGTTCCTGTCACTATTATTGATATAAGGGATCCATCAACATATTTTTATGGGTGATTAAGAAAGGCTGACCTTTCCTTCCCAGGTACAAATAGGTAGTTCTTCAGAGGCTGTAACTGAATGACAAGATAATTCTATCCATTTAATATTGAAGTGATGTTGATAGTATCATTCTTCTCCAGTTGGAAGCAGGACAGGGGAGAGGACTTTTCTGTCTAAGCCTGTTCTGCCATGGGTGATGGATTCTCCCTCTGACTAATCGCTGTCACATTAACCCGCAGTATTTCATCCTTCAGAGCTGTCAAGATAATGACGATAATCCAAGTGGCTCATTGTAGGTAAAGGAAATTATATGAGCAAAGTAATATCATAAAACAGTGTTTAAATATTTTAATTTCATTTGTCAGGGCTGCCCCAACACTTCATTACACATATAACCATCTCTCATCAGTGGAATTAGTGCATTATTCATTACTGTTAATTATTTTCACATAATGGCTGCCCTGATATATTTAACCTCCACATTATATCTCAGATAATGGGTCTGTAAAATTGAATTGTGTGAAGAGTGGAGTTCTAAAGCTCATTTGCAGAACATCAAAGAACAAAGAAGAGGAAAAGAATTCTAAATGGGACATTTTGCCCAGCTGGGGCCAAACATTTGTTTCTGTCTGATTTGCATACAGAAAATAGGTGGTATAGAGTGGCTTCATACTGTATAGGCTGTCAGCTCCTGTTACACAACCAATTAGGATTCACTAACACTAGGCATATTCAAAACAACTTCAGAATTACAGCAGGAAAAGCACCCAGAATATGCTATACAGAATATACTATACAGTGCAGAAAAAATAGAATTTCTTTGGGGGCACAATTGTAAGGGGTAAAAAAGAAGTGGGTAAGAGGACATGTCTGGGAAATCAGCTAGAGATAAGTGGCAGAGAAAAGGAGGAGATGTGAAATTTCGGATTAATTATTTATTTTATGAATAGCTTTAATAATAGACACTAGTTTTGAAAAGTAGTAAAAACTAAAAATAACCAGAGAAGTCCATTTAGGTTTTTAGTCATTCATTTTTAGCATGAGTCTATAACATCTACCACTTACATTTATAGTATTTCTCACGAACTCAGTCTTTCAACATTGATATATAAAACACTTCAATTTAGACCCAAGTAAGCTATGCAGGAGATCAAGTGTTTACAAGTTATTTCCTTGTGATGATCTGATTAACATCATCCAACACCTATGTTCAAGTGTGTTTTCTGTATATTTTCTAAGTGTGGGTAACTGAACCAAAGAGCTAGCTGGTATTGGTGGAATCTGAGGAGTTTTGTGAGGGAGGGGCTTGGACATGCATTTATTTTAAAAGTTCTGCAAGTGATACCAAAGGGCTGCTTAAGTTTAGAAACTCGTCTGAGGTTAGTAGAGTGTAGCTCACTGGAAGGCTTATAAGTTCCTTTAAATTTTTTTTTAATAACCGGTGTTTTTAAAAAAAATTTAATGGGCTAGAGAGAAGGCTTAGCAGTTAAGAGCACTGGCTCCTCTTGCAGAGGCTCCAGGTTCCATTCCCAGCACCCACATGGTGGCTAACAACTGTCTGTAACTGCAGTTCCAGAAGATCTGATGTCCTCTTCTGACCTTTGTGAGAAATGCATGACATGGGTGCACTTACACACATGCAGGCAATACACAAAAAATAAAAATAATAAAACATTTAAATTTAAAAAAGCAACTTTACTGTGCATGTTTGAGGCTTACAACATGATGCAGGGTATACATACACACAGTAAAATGGCTCTTATAGTGAACAAATTAATATATTTATTAGTTCATATCATTTTGTTAGAAAAGTGGCTAAAATCTACTTCCTTAGCAAAACTCTTTAATCCAGTACAATTTAATGAAATGGGTTGAATGTTGTCCATTCAATTTCCAGGCTTCGATGGGTTCCAGTATCTCTTCTGTTGCTGTCATAAAACTCTCCTACCACAAGCAACTTAGGGAAGGAATGGATTTACTTTGGCTTATAGGTCAGAGTTCATCACTGAAAGAAGTTGGGGCAGGAATTCAAGCAGGATCTTGAAGCAGAAACCACGGAGGAACGCTGCTTACTGGCTTGTGTTTTAGTAGATCCCAGTTCAGCCAAGCTGACGACCGAGATCACCCACCGCAGCTTTCTTAGAGACTGGATGCTCCATGCCCTTTGACCTGCATCTTCCCACTGCCTCCCCCACCTCATCCTTCATAACAGCTTTTATTTTCTGTCTCTGTATATTTGACTTTTTATGAAAAATATGCACCAAAGAGATCCTGTAACACTTTCTGTCTTATTTCACATTTCATAATAGGGCTCTGTGGGTTTATTTGTAATCTGAAAATGACAAGGTGCCATTCTTTTCAAGGCCAAATAATATTATATTACATAGATTTTCTTTATTCACTATTTTTAATTAATTAATTAATTGTTAAATTTTATGTGTATGGGTGTTTTGCCTTTGTGTAGATAGAGGCCCCTTCTGTGTGTAACGTGGAGGTCAGAAGATGGTATCCAATCTTCTGCAACTGGAGTTACAGACTCTTGTGAGCTGCCCTGTGAATGCTGGGAACCCAAACAGGTCCTCTGTAAGAGCAGCCAGTGCTCTTGACCACGGAGTCATCTCTCCAGCCCCTCATTTATTCTTCAATAGATGCATTGCTTCCATACCTGGGCCTATTAAGAACAATAATTAAATGAACACTGGAGTACAGCAATTGCTTTGACAATCTCATATATATATATATATATACATGTATGTATGTGTATCATGTGGAACTATTTATATTCCCAGCATTTTACTATTGTTCCCTTTCTCTACCTCCTCAGCAACACTTAACAAAACTTCTAGTGATTCTAACAAGCATGTTGCTACCTCATTAGGGCTTTAATTTCATTCTTCTGATAAGCGACTCTGAGCATTTTCATGTGTCTGTTGCCCCTTTATATGTCTTCTTTCTTCTTTCCTTTCGGGTCTATGAAACAGAGTCTTGCTATGCAGTCCACATGCCCCGATATTTACTGTGTAGTACAAGATGGCTTCAGTTCATGATTTTTCTGCTCCAACCTCCAATGTGCTGGAACTACAGTGTGCACCACTACATCTGGCTTCTTTGTCTTTCTGTTTTGAAACATGTCTACTCAAATCTTTGCCCGTTTTTTAATCAGGATTTTTTTTTCTGTTATTTGAATTTGTTTGAGTCAGATACATGGTTTGCAAATATTTTCTACTATCTTTCCTCTGTTAATTATTTCTTTTGGCTTATGGAAGGTTTAGCGTTTGGTGCTGATGCCGATTAGTGTCTGTCCCTAGGTCCTTTTCTTCACCAGGTAAAGAATTTCAAGAAAAGAAGTTTGCAGTCACAGTACACAGCCAAGGTTTATTGAAGCATAAGCAACACTCCACATAGCAAGGAGACAGACTCCCGGCAAGAGGAAAGGAGAGGGTCTAGAGGTGGAGCACCCTCTACCCTCTCCGCCCCTGCAGAGAGTCTGGGCTTTTATATGCTGTAGGGTGGTTCGATCGCTCATAGGAAAGGAGAAACCTGATTGTGTAAAGCAAGGGCAGGAGTTTCAAAATGTCCTCTGGAGGGAGCTCTGCCACACAGAAAAAGTCAGCCATGGCCAGCTTGGGACGAGAGCCCAGGCGTGGGCCATCTTTGATGGAAATGAAAATAATTGGAAGTCAGCTGAACCTACCTCAGGACCTCCTTCCCTATCTGCCTAATTTAGAACTATCTCCTATTCTCGGCAATGCACTCCTAGTTATCTATTTCTGCTTTTGCTGGCTGTACTTTTAGAGTATTATCTAAGAAATCATTGCCTATACCAAACTAATTGAGATTGGTACTTTCTCAATATCTTTACACTTTTGGGTCTTTAAAATTATTTATTTATTCATTCACTTATTTATGTATTATTATTATTATTATTATTATTATTATTATTATTATTATTATTATTTTGAGAAAGGTTCTCTGTTTAGTCCCAGCTGGCCTGGAGCTCACTCTGTAGATCAGGATGTCTTTGAACTCACAGAGATCTGCCTGTCTCTGCCTCCAGAGTACTGGGATTAAAGGTGTGCACCATCATGCTTGGCACTTTTTTTTTGTCTGTTTTTTTATTTCATGTGTAGGAGTGCTTTGCTTGCATGTATGTAAGTACACCTGTGTCAGGCCATGCCTGTAGAGGTCAGAAGAGGGCATCAGAGCTTCTAGAATTGGAGTTACAGATGGTTGTTAGCCACCATGTGGGTGCTGGGAACTGAAACTGGGTCCTCTGTAAGAGTAGCCAGTGCTCTTAATGCTGAGACATCTCTCCAGTTCGGGGAGTTTTCTTTCTTTCTTTTTTAAAAATATTTTTATTAAGTTGTTGAGAATTTCATAAAGCCTCCTTCCCCATCTCCACCCTACCCTACACCCATGGCTTCATGTCTTCTGTTACTATTTTTCTGTTTTAAAGGCCTATTGAGTATAATTTGTTTTCCCTAAATAGTCTTGGGTATTGATCTACCCCTTGGAGTCTAAAGCCTACCTAGTAGGTGTCCCTTGGAGTCTGGATACTTATCAGTTATCACAACATTAAAGAGAACTGACTCCTGTAGGAAGATCCAGTTTGAATTGGGGGCTAGTTCTCAGCTAGCACCCCTCATGGCACCACGTGGGTGGGAGTCAGGGGACTTCTCTGACTCTGCCCCAAGAAGGAGCAGACAACGTTGCCCAGGTGCATGATGTGGCAGCAGTGTGCAGTGGCTCGGAATTGGGGGTCTGTGATTGGCTCTGGGCGCTGAAGTCGTTTTGCTTATAAAAGCAGATTGTAGGGGCTGGAGAGATGACATAGCAGTTAAGAGCGCCGACTGCTCTTGCAGATGTCCTGGGTTCGATCCCCAGCACCCACATGGCGGCTGAGAAACGTCTTTAACTCCAGTTCCAGGGGAATCCGACGCCCTCTTCTGACCTCCGCGGCATTACACAACACGGGTGCACAGACCTGCATGCAGACAGTACATTCAAAAATAAAAAAAAAAAAAAAAAAAAAGCAGATTGTAGCCGGCAATAAATCAATTCTCCATTACCATCATTGAAGAATTCCTGGCTGTCATTTTTTGCACATATACAGGCTGAAGCAGGCCTGCAGTGGGTTGGTCAGCAGTCCTTAGACCACCAACCTGGAGAGCTGGTGGTGTGAAGTGAATTGTGAGTGGACGTAGGCTGAAAACAGGCCATGAGCCTGAAATCCCTGCCCAGGGCCAGCAGTCTTTGGGCAGGTGAGAAATCATGGCCGAGGAACGTTCTCCAGGCTAAGGACCTGAGTTGGAAGTATCTCTCAGGTCAAGTTACGGAAGTTGCAGCAGGCAGGTACTGTGCTCCCCTTCCCTTAGCAGGGCCGTGTTGTACCTGCTTGTGGCAAAGGAAGCTTCCTACAGACTCCCAGCAGCTCAGCTGTCAGTTGCCAATAGATCTTCAGCTAGAGTTGGGGCTTCTTGCCCAAGTTCCCCCATAGCACTTTGGTCATATATCCAAACGACTGTTTCTCCTACTACAGAGACACATGCTCATTGCTGCTCTATACACAGTAACGAGTAAATGGAAACCAGTCTACCGATAAGCAGATAGTAAAAGTGTGGTACACAATGTAATACTATTCAGCTGTTAAGAGAAACAAAATTATGAAATAGGTAAATAAATGGATGGAACTGGAATCAGGTAACCAAGGCTCAGAAAGACAAACTTCCAATATTATTTCTCCTATGTGAATGATGGCTTTGAATCTTTTTTTCAGGGGGGAGGGGAGGGGTGCATTGAATTTAATGATGCTATTCAATAGAGTAGGGGTCCTCAGAGTCTAGGATCGAACCGGTGAAGGGAGATATTCAGTTTGTTGGGGGCTGAGTTGGGGCAGAGACTCCCCAGTTGAGGTCCTCACTCTTCCTCTTGCTGCGGTGTTGTGGAGGTGGGTGGTCCAGGGCTTCTTATTCCTTGGAGGCCATGTGGACCATGAGGTCCGCCACCCTGTTACTGTAGCCCAATTTGTTGTCATACCAGGAAATGAATTTGACAGAGTGGTTGTTGAGGGCAATGCCAGACCCAGTATCAAAGGCACTGTTCAAGTCACAGGGGATGCCCGGGTCCTCAGTACAGCCCACGACGCCCTTTAGGAGCCCTCCATTGCCTGATTCATGACCTTCTTGATGTCACCATATTTAGCAGCTTTCTCCAGGCAGCAGGTCAGATCTCCAAGGAATACATGGGGGTAGAAGCACAGAAGGCCTGCTGGTGAGCTTCGCTTACAGCTCTGGGATGAAGACTCTGGGACCTTGCCCATGGCCTTGGCAGTCCCAGTGGATGTAGGTATTTGGTGGAATGTATTTTTCTGTTAGAACGACGTTTAATAAAATCTGTGCTGATTTTTTTCTGTGTAACTTGTCTCAAACTATTTTTAACTTCTGATTTTTTTTTTTTTGGTCCAATGATTGTTTTGGAGCAGGTTGTTTAATTTTTCACATCTATGATGTTTAATATTGTCAACTCTACAAGTTATGGAATCCCCCAGCAGGCAAACCTCTGTGGATACCTGTAAGATTTAGGAAGAAAGAACCACTTAACCGGTGGGCAGGATGGCATAGTCTAGGGGCCGGGTCCCAGACTGAATGGAAGGAGGAAGCAAGGCCAGCATTCATCTCCTTTTCCTGACTGATGCAGTGTGAGTAGCTTCCTCTTGCTCCCTGTCATGATAAACTATATTCCCTGGAACTATGACTGAAATAGCCTTTCTCCTGTAAGTTGATCTTGTTAGGTATTTGATCATGACAACTAGAAAAGTAACTAATACTGTAGCCTACATTTAATGATTTTAGTTTCATATTTCTATGGTTGGAAACAATATTAGATATGATCTAAATCATCTTAAACCCGTCTAGAGATGTTTTATAGCTTAACATTGTTCTAGAAAGCCTTAATCACCCATTTGACATAGCTTAGGCCATCTGAGAGGACATCCATGATCAGAGTGGCCCATGGGCATGTCCGAAGGGGATAGTTTTTATTTTTTATTAATGTAGGGGAGTCTGGCCTATTGGGGATGGTACCAACCCTAGACAGGTGATGAATTAATTAATAAAGTTCCTTAATTCTGTTAGATTGCTCATTATTGCATTGTTCTCTAGCACTTCATTCATGTTTGCTAATATTTGCCTTATATGTTTACGTTCTCTGATGCTCAGTGCATATGCATTTACAGTTGTCATGTCTTCTTAATAAACTCAATGTATATGCATTTACAGTTGTCAATGTCCTCTTAATAAAAGGACACACTGACCATTGAATACTGTTCTTTGTCTCTTGTGACAATTTCTGACGTGAGCCTGTTTTATATGACATAAGTACATCCACTCCCCTCTTTTGGTTAATATCTGTACGGACAATCTTCTACCATTTGTTTTTAGCCAACATGCCTCCATAAAGCCCAGACAGATCTCTTAAAGGCAGCGTGTAGTGGCGGTGGAGCTGAAGTGGCAGTCAGCTACTTTTCACTGGAGACGTCACTACATTTACATTTAGGTTCTTTACTGATAGGTATGTACTTGCTATTTTGCTAATTGTTTTCTCTGTGTTTATAGATTCTTCATTCCTTTGTTTCTTTCTCATTGCCTTTTATGATACATATTTTTTCTGTAGTGCTAAACCTTTATTCCTTTCTCTACCTTATTTGTGTCAGTACTGTGTCCTTTTGCTTTATTGTTACCATGTACTTTGCATGACAATTACCTTAACAAAATAAGAGCAGTAAGTTCTGTCTTAGGTGAATTTATAATGGCAGTAGCCTTATCTTCTTGATTTCCATAACCATTATAGTGGGCAATGTAGACAGTTTCTCAGATTTTCACTGTTACAAGTATACATTGAAATTAATTTCTTTAAATCTACAGTTTTCCTCTCTTATGAGTTTTTAATAAAGCAAGTATCATGAACGGGGTTCTCAGTTTTCTTGGCTTTTAGTATATCCTGTTAAGTAGATTTTTATGATTTTCACTAAGTAACACTACAGCAACAGTTTAAAAGTTTAACAGTTTATTGCGACCTTGTCAGAATTTGATGTTAGCATTAAAGATTTCTTTTCTTTGCTCAGGTATGTAATAGTTTAATTATGTACCCATTATCCAATGCTATGTGAACATCACCCAATTTTCTCTAAGAAACCTTTCATGTTCCGTATACTCCTGCTGCTTGATTCACTCTGTTCCAAGCATCTCCAAAGTGCAATGTTTCATCTATATTATGATATTTAATTTTATGAGCTTATTTAATGAATATTTAGTTTTATGAGCTATAGTTATTGATATATATATATATATATATATATATATATATATACCTCTGCCTCCTTCACAAGATTATGACACTCAACACAGTAGCAACTGGCTCTCATTTGGCTGTGTGTACTCCTCTGTGACCATCAGGCCAATGTCCATCCCAGGAAATAAGCACACATTGTATGAGTTGTTTATGTCCATCGGATTGAACGTTCAAAGTCTAATATTGTAGTCAGCTTCTTCTATATAGAATTATAATCACTATGAATTTTGAAATTCTCAGTTTGTTTATTCATTGAGAAGGGGTTGACATGTAATATTTTCCATATGATGTAATTTTATGTTTTCCATATGATGTTAATTTAATATCCAGTAAGTAAGTAGTTGAGAAGTAGCCTGACTGACAAGCAGAAAGTATGACATTAAATCTGGGTAGAGAAGATGTAACCTGTTTATTATACACTCTGAATGTCACATATGCCTATATTTTTGCCATAAAATGGTATAAAACATGACCTGACTGGTTGTCAACTGATATTTGCTAAAAACAGTTTTACAATACACAATATTGCTTTAGTACCAGGTACATTGTTAATTTACATTGCTTCCTGTTTTCATTGTTTTCTAAAAAGGTTTCTTTCAAAACTGCCAGGTGGCAAAAGGGTTTGTCTCTTTCCATTAAGTATTAATAAAACATCCTGTAATACAGATCCCCTTTACCTGGCCCATCTGGGAGTTGGTTGGAACAGATCCATTTATTTCACTTCAAGTCTGTTACACACTTCCATTTCTGTGGTAAATCCCAGGGCACCATTATGGCCCAGAAAGGTTGGTGTTCATTTGTTTTAGAGACTCAAGAAAGATTGCTCTTTGCTGGCAGTGTCAGGCTGTGTCAAAAGTGGGGTCCCTTTTCTGTTTTTCCTTGCTAACCCTAGGAATGAAGACAATCTGATGTTTCTAATGAAAATGACTTTTATAAACAAGCCATCTCCCACTGCTTGCTGGACAAAATACCAAGGCCAAATTTAGGAAGAACTGCGCAGCTAGGAAAGTTTTCCTTCAGCAGTGTTGGTGCCACTTTGCCATCTTGGGAAACTGCCACTCTAGCTGTGTCTCACCCTGGGTCTTCCTAGAGCCATCTTCATAGCCTCTTCTCCTTTTTCTCAGCTTCTGCAATCTTAATAGGGAGTAAGGAGAACACGTTTGTCCAAATTTTCTCATGGCCCTGATAATGAACCTAACATCGATTATCTCATTGGTTCTTAACATAATCCCATTTGGTGGCTATTGTATTGATCATCATTCTTTCAAATGAAACAGTTAACTCTTGAGGAGTTTAGAAGGGTTGAGCAGAACTGAAGGCATAGGCCAGCACTTGCCGAGCACGCTCAAGGCCTTGGCTAGGGCCAAATATATGCAGATGTGAATGAAGCAGTGTTAGCTTCTCAAGCCCAGCTCGTCTTCCAGGTGAGACTCATTGCATGAGCACGGTAAATGCTAGAAGAGAAGAACCACGAGGGCGTGTGCAATGGCTTGGTGGGTAAAGGTGCTTGCTGCCAAACCTGTCAACCCAAGTTGGATCCTTGGACTCAGCATGGCGGAAGGGAGAACTGACTCCCACAAGTTATACTCTGACCTCCACACATGTGGGTTTAATCTCTAACAAGAGAGACGGGGGAGGGGAGGAGGTCTAGGGTCGTATATTTAATGTGACAGAAGGCCTACCAAGTCTTTGTCTTAGAGAAGAATCAGGAGTCAGCCATCGCATATTACTCTGCCTAGATCCTCCTTTCCTGTCTGTCTGCCTGTGTGACTCCTAGTCCCTGAGAATGGCTCATGAGGAGCAGAAGCTGAACATGAGCTGGGCCTTGTGTCTCCAGCAATCCTGTGGTTAATCGTTCCACTCTGAGGATCAGCTGGCCCTCAGTAACCTCTCACAAACTTTCTGTCGGAATTTGCATACCACAGGAGTTTACCACAAAGGCCAGCTTCCTAATGGTAAAATGTCTCCCACTAGCTTGAGTGTCACTGGGGGGCCTCAATCAAGTCAAAGCACTCAGGTCATAGTGTGTACCTGGGGAACATTAGCCACCATCACTGAATACTGAGCGTTATTTGCTACTTATTAGAAAACCTGTTTCTCAATTTCTTTTATTATTATTATTATTTTTTTTTATATTTCTTTATGTGTATGAATGTACTGTCTGCATGCAGGTTTGTGCACCCGTGTCGTGCAATGCCGCGGAGGTCAGAAGAGGGTGTCGGATTCCCCTGGAACTGGAGTTCTGGAATTGGAGTTTCAGACGGTTCTCAGCTGCCATGTGGGTGCTGGGGATCGAACCCAGGTCCTCTGTAAGAGCGGTTGGCGCTCTTAACCGCTAGGCCATCTCTCCAGCCCTCTCAATTTCTTATTAGACTGTAACACACGTACAGAAACATGCAAGTTGTAAGTGTATCATTAATAAATTTTCATTCCTTCTCCCATGTAATCCATACTCGGACAAGAAACAGCATTGCTGGGCTCTACAACACTCTCATTTAAGCATGCCCCAAACCACTGTTATGGTTACATTTGTTCATTTGTGTATGTGTATGCATGTGTATACATGTGTGTGCATGGATGTGTACCTGTAGGCACGGAGGCATGTGTATGTGTGCATGTGTATGCATGTGTGTCTGTGCGCTTATGTATGTGGGCGTATGTCTGGGCAAATGGAGGTCAAACGACAGCTTCCCCTCAGGTGAAACTCCTCAGGCATTGTCCACATTTTTCTTTTTTTTATTTTGAGACAGAGGCTTTCATGGTTTGGAGCTTGCCAAGCCGAGTAGGTTAGGCTGCCTGGGTCAGAGAACTATGGAACTCTCTGTTTCCCCAGACCAAGTGTATTGACTGTGACTATTGATGCAGATTCTGGAGATCAAAGTTCGCTCTTCAGGCCTGCTCGGCCAGCGCTCTACCATCTACCCAGCTCCCCGACCCATCCTTTGCCTCTTCTTTGCGCTTCTCTCCCAGCTTTACAAGGCTCTCTGATGTACTAGTCTTTGATTGGTATTATTCTGTTGGCTTATGCCAGGACAATGATACAGAAGAAATTACAACTTATACTATAAATTTACCTAAAGTTTTGTGGCTGAAGTTGCAAATCAGAGAACAAAATTGATTCTTGCTGTTTTTTGTTCCTTTTTAAAGAAAATAAAATTAAAAAAAATAAAATTAGAAAAAAAGTAGCAGAGAAAACTAAAATGGATCTAGGATCTACTGGTCAAGATTCCTGGGTTCTGGTTCAGTTTGGCCACTACAGAGTTTGCTTATGTTGAGGAGTCTTCAGAAGAGCAAAGTGGCATCTTGTTGGTTTTGTCTCCAGGCATCACCAGGAGCTGCATGTTGGGGCCTGTGAGACCACTCAGCAGTAAAAGCACTTGCATGTTTCCCTGAGTTCAGTCCCTGATTCCAGAGTAACAGGACAGAACCAACTCCCAAAAGTTGTCCCCTAACCTTCACACCTTCACACATGTCTTTATATTCACCCCCTACACACACACACACACACACACACACACAAACACACACACACACAGAGAGAGAGAGAGAGAGAGAGAGAGAGAGAGAGAGAGAGAGAGAGAGAAAGAGACAGAGACCACACATACATACAGAGACAGAGAAAGAATGAGAGAAATATAAAATAAAATAAAATAAAATGAAAGAACCGACTGCATGTTTGGACAAACTCCTTTTACCTAGCCACTCCTTGGTCTCAGAGTCCGTGGAGGAGTAGTGGCTCTGTCACTGGGGACTACAGTTGATGGTTTCAACTCTTGGCTTTATAACAGACATTAGCTAAGAGGTTCAGATTTAAAGATATCTTGGTTCTTGCTCTGATGGACTGGAAGCTTTTAACCAGGAAGTCAGGGAGCTGGAAGAGTGGGGAAAAGCAAACGTTGTCTCAGCAGGATATCACAACAATAAAAATATGTAGTATAGTTTGTCCAAGAGAAGTATAATATAATTCACATATGTAACATAGCTTTCAGTTAATCACCTTAAGAGAAATAAAAAAAAATAGGAAATTAAATTTAAGAGTATATTTTACTTAATCCAGCATACTTAATGTCTATAATTTTTGATAACTATGAAAGCTATCAATGTCATATTTATATTGTTCATTTGTACAGCTTTTGAAATTCATGTGCATTATATACTTAATGGATCATGCTTTAAGTATATAATGGATGCTAAGTTCTCATGAGAAACAATCTGTATTTAGATATCCGAAACTTTTATGTTGAAAATTTTATTCAAGTTGTGTCAAACTTATTTTAGTTTCCTAATAATTTAGTGTCTACTTTAAAATTTAAATTTTGCAATTTAAATTGAAAAATTTGCCAAAAGGTTTAATATATAACTATCCCCCCTTTTTTATTATAGGTTTTTATTTTTTGACCCATGAATCTCAAAAAGGGCAGTTGTAGTACACATACCTATAGGCAGGAATCAGGGTGTAAATTTCATTAAATTTACCCAAGCTGTTTTGGATGACTGTATGCTGTTAATTTGGGAAGCAAACTTAATTCCTTAAGTTAAATTATCCTACAGATAAAAGAAAATGTTACAAGATGATACCGTACAACACAAAAATTATAGAGAACATTTGTATATATTAATCCCAAAGTTGTTATTATACAAATTTTAAGTAAAACAAATGTGGACAACAATTTATATTTCCAATTAGCTTAAATGTATTACAGTTTTAATTAAAACCTTTTAACCAATGTTGTTTAATATAGACATTTTTACTTTTACTAAGTCTTAAAATACCATATAATTTGTAGATAAAGTTTGGGCAAATTTGGATACTTGTTAAACTCACATCAATTAAATATACATTAATTGAATATAGACCTGTGTCCCCCTCCCAACCCTCCCATCCCACGAGAGTCACCATTTCAGTTAGTTCTTTTTTGGGTCTTTTTGAGACAGGGTCTCCCTGTAGTCCCAGCTGTCCTGGAACTCACTCTGTAGACCAGGCTGGCCTTGAACTCACAAAGATCTGCCAGCCTCTGCCTCCCAAATGCTAGGATTAAAGGCATGCACCACCATGCCCAGCTTCAGTTAGTTCTTTGATGCAGTCTTTTCTGTTGTTGGTGTTGTTGTTGTTCTTTCCAATATGCATCACTCTCCACAAGAAATATTTACAACTGGGTTATTGGTGCTAGCATCCACAGATGAGGGATACCATTTATCATTTGTTTTACTTCACTTAACATAATATCTTCTAGTTCCATCCATTTACCTGCAAAGTTCATGATGTCTTTTTCTTACTGCTGCATAGAAATCCACTATGGGAAAAGATTTGCATGTTCCCACAGGTCAGAACATCACCAACTTAATGGCTGAGAAAGAAAAGATACAGCTTTGCATTGTGCAGGATGTACCAAGAAATACCAGCAGAGAAGTTGGCCCATCTAAACATTAAAAGGGGAAAAAAAATCCTCAGACTACTACAGGCATCAAACATCTCTGTGGATCCTATTTGTAACAAATGTTTATAATGAGTCCTAATGAACTTTACCTCCAGGTGCCTCAAAGTTTTAATATGAAAGACTTTCTTACCTCCTTTTCATAGAACAAAGGAAAACATGATGGTAATGAAGTCATTCCCTAACTGTAAATTAGAGTCAATTATTATAGAGGTAATCTCTTATAAAACCAGTATAACTGCTTTCTTTAATTCACTAATAGACACAGGAACTGTGAAAAGGATTATTCTCTATTCAGAGCCAAATATAATACTAAAGTCTTTTTAAGCTGTGCAATTAACCAAAATATATTAATACAGGAGAGCTCTGATATCAGCAATGGATTATTCTGCTGAGGAGATGTGGCCAGGGGATCCAAGCCCCCCCAAAAGGTAAAGGCTTCTTGCCTGTAAACTTGGATACCTGCAAGAAGAGAGGTGGTAAGGCCCTGCTGTCGAAGACCTGGTGTAAGCATGGGAAAGATGTATTGAGACCACACTTGCAAGTGTACAGTTGGTCTCTGGAATGCCAGAGAGTGTTACCAAAGGCCACTAAACCAAAAAAGCAAATATTGGTCTCCTTGAGTCAAGCAAGACTCCTCCGTCAGCACCAGCTACACCTCACCTGCCTGGAAATACTGTGCAGCAGTGGCAACCGTATGTCTGTATATCCCAAATCTAATTGGCTATTAGCTCTCTCCTTGGAGGAATAATTCATGGCTGATGTCATAAGCTTACATCCTCTAGTGGTTAGGAGATGTTATAAGCCACGGTAAGACCTTGTCATCTTTTACAGAAAAACTATAGTTCATGGATTAGCATACCATCCAAACATCTGTGTCTATACCAAAGTAACCTACCATAATAATTAGTACTGTTTAAATGCATGTATATCTAATTGTTTGCATTTCATTAGTAGGATTGATAGGTTATTCCTGGATAAACTGTCAGCCCATGAAGGGAAATAGCCTGAACTGATCAGAGTCCAAAAAGACATCTCCAGAGAAAGTAGACTGTTTTGCTTCTCGCCCACTTGTGCCCCTTTTCTAAGCCTAGGGAACAATCTGCGGAAGAGGGGGTGTGGTAGAATGTAAGGGCTATAATTGGGGTGAATGGTGAAACTACAGCAATATAGACTGGACTTTTATTTGATCAACATGATTGTACATACAAGCCCCTCCAGCTGGATGGTGGGAGCCTTGGGCTGTGTAGGTTGGGGCATGGGTTTGTAGCTGCTTGCAAATTGGTTTTATATGAAGGATGCTTGTATTCACTACTTATTACTTATTGTTAAAAAATCAAATAAAAACATTGAGAAAAAATTTAAATTTTGCCCAATTAAAAATAAACAAAGCCAAATATTGAGTTCCTCAGGGTTTTTTTATTTTTGTTTTTTGAGACAGGGTCTCCCTGTAGCCCCAGGTGTCCTGGAACTTGCTCTGTAGACCAGGCTGGCCTCGAACTCACAAATATCCACCTGCCCTGCCTCTGCCTCCCAAGTGCTAGGATTAAAGGCATGGGCTACCATGCCCTGCTTTAGTTCCTCACTTTTACCAGCTGCACTTCAATGGTCCCACGGCACTCTGTGCCTAACAGCTACTGCACTGATGGTGCTGGTCTTGACTAAAAGCATCAAAACCACGTATATGATCACACAAGAATACAGGAGTATAATCTTCAGCCAAGTGAGCCCATGGGAAATACTTCATTCTACCAGATGCTTTCATGCAATCATTTTCCATTTATTACCTAAGTTTTAATATTCTAATTTTACCTAGACTCTTTCTAACATACTTTATAAATTTTCCTGACTTGCTAAAGAGGGAGCACTGAACATACATTTTTCTTGTTGAGCTAAGAATATAATATTAGCATCAATTATGGTGCTGGATTCTAATACAGTACTGCCTTTGAAGGCTTATCAGAATACCCGATGTTATTGACTATACCAGGGATTGGCAAGCTGCACTTTGGGCCAAGTGTGCCCTCTATCCATCCCTGATTCACAGATGCCTTTGCATGTTATCAGTGTCTGTTTATGCTATAGTAGTGGACTCCAGTGACCTCACAAACCTGAAATATTTACTTATTGATACAATAACCAGCCTAAGACCCGGACTGGATAGACTTCTGCTTTTTTCATTTTCTTTACTGTCATATTTAGCAACAAGTTGTTGCTGTCAAGTTTTTTATGTGGTTTTTGGTGCTGTTACTGTTGTTAGCTTTTGTTTGCTTGCTTGTTTGAGAGAAGATTTTATTGTATTGGCCAGAGTGGCTTAGAACCCCTATGTAGACAAGATCAGCTGTAATTCATGGGAATTCTCCTGCTTAAGACTCCCAAGTAGTGGTATTGTGGTCTTGAACTACCACACTTCTGGTTAAAGTTTCTTAACCTAGCCATTACTCCTTCATTGACCTATGCTACTATGGGTTTTGGAAATGCATGTCAAAATGTGCTGTTTGTTATATCTGAGGCAAACTGATCATTAAAAATTCAGCTTTGAGTCTTGTGGCATGCGTTTGGATCTATAGGCATGGGTTTTCTTATTTCCAAGTTCTCAAACTTATTGGCCACTGCTCAGTCCTTGTGGTCCCCATCCACTGTCTGTCAAACAGTCTTCTCAAATAAAGACAAGTTGTCTGCAGTGTGTGCCTTGAGGCTGGGTTTCATAACTGTACCACATAGGAGTTTTCTTCAAGCACCTGGTTCCCCTCCTTCTTGGGACCTAGTTATGCTTCTCCCTTTCCCATGCTCCTCTTTAGATCTTCCCTGGCCCCTCCCCAGTATCTCCATTCCCAATGACACCAGCGCTATGCAGTACCCGCCCCCCCTCAAGGGCTTTCTGAGCATATACAATCTTGCTACAATGTTTCGTACAATGACTTACAGCTGTTACCACACATGTCTGTCTGCCAAAGAAACTCTGAGCTCCTAAAGGTCAGGACTTAGCCAGTTTATTTCCTACTGCATGGCAAGGATCAATAAATATTTGTTGAACTATTTAGCCACTTTAGTTAAGAGTATATCCTTTAAAAAGTCACAAATTATAGAATAATCAAGATAATCTTGATTAAAACAATTTTTACAGTATTTTACAACTTTAAAATCTTTTTACTATAATCAGCTGAGTTATCAGTTAATGTGATCTGAAGCATTTAGACATGATACCACTATACTTTCTCCTTCATCCAACACTAATCTGGTAAAAACACCTATAATATGAAATTTTTTCAGGAATATAATGATATAAATGAGGATAAAAAGAAAAAAGTTTACTATTTTTAAATGAGGTCATATTTCCATTAATATTGAACACAGTGATTTTGAGTCCTTACTTCCAGTGTAGATTACTGGAGCATCTCTGATGTGTCAATGTTTCTTCTGAAAACAGATAGAGGTGTGCTGCTGTCCTGACTCTCTCCTCTTTATCCCTATGCTGCTCTATGTTTCTGTCTGTCCATCTGCCTTTGTGTCTTCTGTCTGTCTGTCTTTCTTCTCTCTTCCTTTTTCCCTTTCTCCCGACTGTCTAGCTTAGGCCCATTTCTCCTAGACTCCTGAAAGAGGCATAGAAAAAACTCATTTAATACTGAGAAAGAGAATAGTTCTTTGGAGGAGACATAATTTGTAGCAAGTCAGCACTGTATAGGTGAACGGCAACCTTATGTGGCTACCCAGATCACTTCAGCTGTTTGTAGACACTGGCCTCGAATAATGATTTCCAGTCCAGAAGAGGGTCCTGGCCTTACATGTGAAAACTGAGAAGTCTCTTTGGCTGATTTTCCCAGAACACAAGGAATAGTTGTCCCCAAACCAATATTCAGTAACTATAAAATATTGCTTTTTAAATGACAATTTCCTAGCCATTTTATTTAAAAATAAAAACATATTTAGGGACAAGTGTTAAAAATGGCATCAAATTCCATGTGGATAAAAAAGAAAGTGGGGTGATTTGGATTCCCAGGAGACACCACTGTGTTTCCTGGTGAGTGACCCCCAGACCATCAGCCGGGAGAAGTGACAGAAAGATGGAAACTAGGCTCTTGGTGATTTTGGTAGAAACTTTTATAGAATTAAACATTTTTTTAAAAAAGATAGGGTCTCATGTAGCCCAGACTGACCTCAAACTTACTTTGTAACCAAGGCTGGCCTTGAACTCTTAATCATCCTGCCTTGGCTTTCCAAGTGCTATGGTTATACTTATGTGCTTCCATACCTACCTCAAAACTTTTAATAAATGCTTTGCTCCTTGTCATAGGGAAGAACTTCCATCCACATGAAGAAACAAAACATCAAGTGAGTGGGACATGTATATGACAAAAACAAACTGAGAACAAGAAGTTTTAAGAGAAGTTCACTGTCAATGTCAAGAGCCCAGTGTACTTTCTGCCCAGAGAGGCAACTTTTAAGGGGTGGGGGAAACCTCTAAGATTATTTCCAAATAAGTAGCTTTCTCTCCAAGTCTCTGCATACAGTTGAGGATTAAAGTCAGTACTCTGAGGGGACTTGTGATCTGAATACCACCGATTTCAGGTAATAAATAATTCCTTATTTAGATCAGAAATATAATACAACAGAAAGGTTGGAACATCAGAGCTCTATAATCTGGCACAAAGGAAAACCTCATTCTTCACATTGGTACTCACCCCTCTTTTAGATGAAGCTTGAAAGATTTTGTTTGCAAAAATCTGTTAGGAGGTTGCAAGGTCATCTCTAACTACACAGCCTCTCTGGGTTTCAGTCTCACCCATTCCCTGAAGGTGCCCTTTTCCTGGGCAGTGTTCAAAGCTGTCTAAGAAGATTCTCCAATATTTTCTTTTCCTACAGTCAAACCAACCTCATTGTTTAGAAGAAATAGATTAGACAGGTATCTTTGAACTGCATTTTGAATGGACTATGAAGTCAGATTGCTTTATCCAGACACACACACACACAATTTATGTGAAAAGAGGATTTCAAAATGTTGCCTACCACGATGGGAAGATGTTGCTGAAGGAGAGGTGTCACACGGAAGTTTAAAAGCAGATGTGACTTCCTCACAGATCTGTGTGTTAAGCTTAATACTGCATTTTCTACATATAGCTTGATTTTGAGACACAGGCCAACTCTCTGTCTCTTTTTTTTCCTTGACAGAGGGTCTCCTCGTAGCCCTAGCTGATTATGTAGACAAGGCTGGCCTTTATCTCATAGACATCTGCCTGCCTCTGCCTCTAAGTGTTGTAATTAAAGGTGTGTGTCAGCATCCCCAACTTCCAACTCTGTTTTTAAAGTGTAGCTACTTAATTCATGGTTGTGCTTACATGGTAACAGCACCATGGGCATCAGAAATGAGATATAGCTTTCGTTTATCAATCCTTGGATATTATAGAACTAAGTTTTAGTTTAAGAAACATGTCCTCAAGATGCACCATTATCTTGCACTCAAAGGCAATTTACTAACTAGTTATTTGATAGTAGTATATGTTCTGGTTTGACTACATGGATCTTGCTTTAGATTTCTGCCAATTTATTTGTGGGCTGGCTTTCACAGGATTCAGTCAGAATGGAGTTTGGTTCGATTTTTACCTGCTGCTGCTGAGGGTCACAGATAATTCCTCTTTTGTGGACCCAGACAATTCAGAAAATCTTTTCCACTTTGCTGCTTTAAACAGTGGTGATATACTCTAGGTGTCTAAAGTTAGAGGAACAATTAGAAAACTAATTGAAAGCGAAGTGCCATCAGTACCATAGCAATGATAACACTGGAACAAGTCATTTTTCCATTCCAAGGAACGGAAACTTGAACCTCTTTTTTTACAGTATCCAACTGTTTCAACTTTCTCCATCATTCTGACCAGATCTCACTCCATTTACATTATGGGCAGTGTATATGGACACAAACACAGGCAAGCAGGCACAGGCACATTATAAACACACATGCACACACCACACACACACACACACATGCAGGCACACACATTGTTCTCTACACTGGCTGGGAAGTTCAGGGACTATTTTCAGATGTATTGAGCCAGACATCATCTGTTTCAGCTGTCATTTCCTGGTAAGGAACCAGAAGGCTGACCTATATAACAGCAATTAGTTATCCCAGGAACAGATCTCACATCAGAACCCAGGTCTCCTGACTGCCAGCCAAGTTCTTTTTTCTTCTCACACTTCTCATTCAAATCTGACATATCACATGAAAGGTTAAAAGTCAAAGTCAAATAAAAGTGAAAATGCATTTCTAATTGTTCTGGATAAGTTTACAATGGAAGATAGAATTCTACTTAAACTTCTCACCTGCCAAAATTTAAAATAGAGATAATCAAAGTATCTATAGAGTGAACAGCTTGAGAACCAACCAATCTTAATGAATATTTGTGGGGTTGAGAGAGTAATAGGGACAAACTCTCAATCTCCAGGTACTCTTAAAATTATTTATATTTTAAAGTTATGTGTTTATATGTGTGTCTGTGCATATGAGTGCAGGTGCTCACAGGAACTGGGATTCCAGGAAGCTGGGAGCCTCCCTCATGCCATTGCTGGAATTAGACTCAGGTTCTCTGGACAGCAGCACATGCTCCTAATTGCTGAGCCATCTCTCCGGCCCCAATCTCCAGGTGCCTCCTGTCATATTTTGCTTTATATTTCTTGCCTGGTGCTTCAGAAAATCTCCAGAGACCTACACTGAGCTCGTAGCTGTACAAAGGTCCTAAGTCCTGCCCAGCTCTTCCAAGAACCTCCTTCCAGCCATTAATTACTCCATGACTAAACTGTGTGTCAGGAATCTTATACTAAACTGCTCTTTCTACACACACACACACACACACACACACACACACACACACCTTGAGGACTTTGCTGAAGACTGCCTTCCATCTGTCTAGTTGAATTCCATCTTTCCCACTTTCAGAGTTGTAGCAAATTCACTTTGGATTCAAGCCTTGAGGTACTTTCTTGACCACTTGGGGACCTGTGGGGCTTGATATTTCACTTGGCTGGAGCATTAACGGGGCTTGGCTTTTTGTCCCGACTACCCACAAAGGCCAGGGGTCAAGCCATCCCAGCTAGCCAATTGACAAGCCAGCCCTGCAGCCCTGCTTTGAGGGCTTGGGCAAAAAGCATCATATTCCTGTTTTATCTAAGAACACATCTTGGTTTTGAGAAGAAAGTGGAGCTGCTGCTGACTCATATAAACACAAGACGCTGTGAATTTCCCATGCAGCCTCTCATTCCCATTCTTGCCCAAGAAGCCCACCAAACGTTGGTATATAAGATCCCAAACTCCTGCAAATAAATGAGTTTTTCCCTCTCTTGGAATTTGCTCCCAGGTCATCCTTTCTTTGATCCATCTCAGGCTCATCCCAAATTCCTGCCCTTCCCCCTCCCAGCCTCCACTTGCCTCTTGATGGATGCTTAACCGATTACTGAGAAACCGGTGACCAGGCCTGCTCTTGGAACATGGACGAAGTGACAGAGACCTATGTCACCCTATCCCTCCCAACCCTCTGTTTTCTACTCCACAATCCTCATACGCTTATCATGCTAAATTTTGGACTCTATTAATTCTAGTCTGCTTAAATTGTAACAGCCCCTCTCAGTGCGTAAAGAATCCATGAATTTTTATTCACATTTGGGGGAAGGTAATGGATGGGCTTGTATTTAACCTTTAGCATTCCTCGAGTGTTACATTCATTCAGTGTTTATAAGTTGACAAGAAATAGCTTAAAAATATCATTTCTGTGCAGAATACCCATCATGAGCAGACTGAGCAAACACAGACTGGATTGTCACATATTTATTTCATGGACTGGTATTATCTGTAAATAAGTGATCTGTGATTACCTTTGACAGCACAGGTCAGTTTTCCAAACATGATTTTGAGTAGAAGAAACCACCCTTAAATGACTTCTCTCTTCAGGCCTTATTTATATAGAGCTCAAAGCCAGCTTGCCAGTGTCTGGTAGTCACTCACTGGTGTTATCCAGGCTGTAGGGGTAAGAACTGATTTGAGATGAGAGCTTCTGGCCATTTCTGTCCTTTAAAGAAGGTGAAAGAAAAAAATAAGGAGCAGTAGACAAATGGAATGTAGCCATTAGACATTACTAAATGCAATCCTTCGAGGAAAACAACTGCATTTTCCCACATCAGCCATGCCTAGGAGACTATCCTGAGCAGGCCCATTGACAGAGGGGGTGGGGAGGGTCATTGACCCCTCACCTGAGATTCCAGATGTTCCTCTCAGTTGTCTGTGTGTAATTCTGCCCTAATTGCAAATGGCCTCAGGACCTCTGGAGGTTTGATAGTACAAAGGCCAGAGAAAGTTAACTGAAGGGGAGACCTCCATCTGTGGAACTATGGACAAGGCCTCGTCTTTGTTGGTGAAGACTTTATTACCCTGTAGCCACTTTCTGGTACCCCAGGCTCCTGTGAATAGTCCCACCCATGCCGTATAGGCAAGTCTAGCGAACTGACTGGTTTTCCATAGTGAACTTTAGTAGAACCTTAGTTTGGTTAGTTGCTAGGACCTTATAAGGGAAGAGTAGACATTGTTTATGTCTAGTCAGGGAAAGAATTCTCACAGTGGGCTTGAGTACTAGGACCCTGTTTTTCTTTGTCCTGATGATGGTAGGTGCAAAGTGAAACTTTTCTGCCTACCTGCTGCTACCACCACCACAAGGGATGCATGAGTCGTGACACTTCCAAACTCCTGGGAGTGTCTTCAGAGTTCTTCTCTGTCTCAAAACATTACTGTGATATTTTTAGAAGCTTTGGGTTTCATAACACCAAGAAAACCTGAGCTATGGAATTAGCCCCCAAGATACTTCCATTTATCTTTCAAGGAAGAGGAGGGAAAGTATTAGGATGTGGCCTGAGGAGATTCTGTGCCAACAACCCTCTGTTTCCCTGGGAAGTGATTATCTGGGGAGTTCACTTAATAATAACTGATTAAATCACACACTTAGGATTTATGCAATTTTCTGTTATAGACTTGTGGTTATTTTTCAAAGCCAATTTTTTTTTTTTTGGTCTTTTTGAGACAGGGTCTCCCTGTAGCTCCGGCTGTCCTGGAACTCACTTTGTAGACCAGGCTGGCCTTGAACTCACAAAGATCCGCCTGCCTCTGCCTCCCAAGTGCTAGGATTAAAGGCGTGCACCACCACACCCAGCTCAAAGCCAATTTTTTATTGAAGCTTTGTGCATTTCATTCAACATTTCCCAGTCAAATCCAGACCCATTCCCCTTCCTTGCCCCCCACCCCACCAGAGCTCGTGCATTCTGCCATTAGGCTTGTGTTGTGTTTTTATAATGAATGGGCAATAAAAGTTGTATTTGATATTTAGTGTCTGAGATGCATGTGACATACTTCACAAATTTGATCTGAAGAATCTCTGCAATACACTGGTCTTAATCATTTCAAAATTAGGAGGCTGGCCCTGGTGCTTTAGCAGGCTCCAGTGTCATACAGATACAGATAGAAAACATGTCCTAGATAACTGGGGACTAATCCATTCTTAGTGTTGGGGGACTAACTATGAGACCTGGAGTCAGAATGCCCTCTCACCCAGTTCTACCCCTGCAGTGCACATATCCGGATGAAGCCAAAGAGATCCAATTTGGGTTTTGTTTTGTTGAAAATTCTTCTATGTAAATGAGACATATGGCCATAGGGCCAAATATGTATTCTTACAGATGAGGAAAGAATAATTTCCCAGCATCCTGTTCTGCTAGACTCTATATTTTAGTTGTAATATCATGAAAATTCTATATACTTCCTCATGGAGCTACAGTCAGCAACCATTCACTTGTGTTTTGTTGTAGGTGTGACAAGTAGCAGAAGCTCATAAGGGAACAATTTTCACCACGCCAGCTAAAAATATAAATGCTACATACCACAAAATTGCTCAGAATATTAACAATATGAATTTTCCTTAGTGTGTGATACACAAAGCCTTTTTCCACTTTTTTATCTACTATAGGTGAACTAAGTCATATAAGATAATTTTGAAATAAATTGAATGTAGCTATCCCCCAGATCAACCAATCAAACTGAGTAAATTGGTGACTAACAAGTGTTTCTCAGGAATGGTCCAGAGTGTCTCTTCCTGGGTGAGCCTTTCTTGTAGGTCTGTGGTGAGAAAAAGTGCACTGGGCAGCAATGTTCATAGATTTCCTCTTTAGCTCAGCCTGTGCCAGGTACTAGAAAATCCACACCCTCTGGAACAAGGGAGCGCAGGACATCCTCCTTTTCCTCCCCACCAATCTGAGGAGGAAGTTAAGGCTCCAACAGACTGACATTTTTGACAAGGCGAAATTTGACTTCAGATAATGAGTTTAGAGAAACATGAACAGCAGAACAGGACTAAGTGTTATATTAGCCCAGAGTCAGCTGCACATATGAAACATGAACTGCAGAACAGGACTAAGTGTTATATTAGCCCAGAGTCATCTGCAGATATGAAACATGAACAGCAGAACAGGACTGTTATATTAGCACAGAATCAGTTGCAGATATGAAACATGAACTGCAGAACAGGACTAAGTATTATATCAGCCCAGAGTCAGCTGTACATATGAAACATGAACTGCAGAACAGGACTAAGTGTTGTATTAGCACAGAATCAGCTGCAGATATGAAACATGAACAGCAGAACAGGACTAAGTGTTATACTAGCCCAGAGTCAGCTGCAGATATGAAACATGAACTTCAGAACAGGACTAAGTGTTATATCAGCCCAAAGTCAGCTGCAGATATGAAACATGAACTGCAGAACAGGACTAAGTGTTATATCAGCCCAGAGTCAGCTGCAGATATGAAACATGAACTGCAGAACAGGACTAAGTGTTATATCAGCCCAGAGTCAGCTGCAGACATGAAACATGAACAGCAGAACAGGACTAAGTGTTATATTAGCACAGAATCAGCTGCAGATATGAAGCATGAACTGCAGGACAGGATTAAGTGTTATATCAGCCCAGAGTCAGCTGCAGATGTGAAACATGAACTGCAGAACAGGACTAAGTGTTATATTAGCTCAGAGTCAGCTGCAGATATGAAACATGAAGTGCAGAACAGGACTAAGGGTTAAATTAGCCCAGAGTCAGCTGTAGATATGAACTGCAGAACAGGACTAAGTGTTATATTAGCCCCGAGTCAGCTGAAGATATGAAACCATGAAAAATATTTGTTGAAAATGAATTTTGTTGATTTGAAAATAGCAGATGATTATTTTAAAGTTATGTAAGATAAAGAAGATTGTAAAGAAGAAAATTAAAATCAGTGATAGATCCATAGAGCTAACTTCTTGACATTTTGTGGTATTTTCTTTAAAATAACTTTTCCTTAGTTTTCTATGTAAAATACACGCCTGTGTCCTTCTTTGATATGAAGTCAGAGACTTTACATTCAGCTTTAGGTTGGCTTTTATTTTCAGACTGGAAATGGGAGACAGAGATTCAGATAACATTTATCAAGGCCAAGAAAGTGACTACACTCCACAGTTTCGAGCCACTTTAACTCCCTGACAGGTTAAATGCGTCTTCCTCATCTGCCTCCCCTCAAACCTTGAGGTCACCTGCATTTCTCATATGCTTATTGTTTTCTTTTTGTCAAAACTCACAGGACAGATGGCCTTCCCCCTAACTCTCCTGGGTTAGTTGCTTATCCATTAAACAGACCTCCTTAAATTATAATCAATCTAAATCGGTTCTGAAATCTCTGAAATCATTGTAAATTTTGCTAAAGGTCTTAAAACTTTCCTTGGCATTACACACAATCAAATTCCTGCTGTTTTTCAGTGTGAATATTCACAAGCTTTACTACATGTTATAATTTCATTTGTGTGTTTTTAGCATTTTGTATTTCTTGCATTGGCAAAGACAAGGTCTTTACATACTAAAACGAGATTTATGCTAGAATTAAATTGGTGAGCTCTGTGGCTGTATTTGTGTGTGTGTGTGTGTGTGTGTGTGTGTGTGTGTGTTCATGTACATGTATATCTACACAGGTCCCAAACTCTCCCTAATTCCTTTCCTCGTTTTTTTTCAAATGTCTTTCTGGCTCTACCTTCATATATTATGTTTATGCTCAAATATATTCTAGGAAGTCCTCTCTCTTTTAGATTCAAGAGGCAGGAAGCTGGATGGGGTACTAGCTATTAAACTGGAAATTGTATTTGGAATGAAAATGAAAATTTAGAATATTGAAGGCTCTACTGTAGAATGATAATTTACATAATGATTCTGATCCTGTGACTACATCAGCTTATAGATATTGGTTGAAGTTATTGAATGGATTTATTGGGTATCTTCTATGGACACTTTAAAATATGCTAAAGCTGGGTTGATAGTGAAAAAGACTCTAAGATGTGGTGATTTTGCTCAAGAAGTTTACAATATGTGGCATTTAGTTGGGGAGAACAATGCATATTTCATTTGTGAGTGAAAGATGTCTCTACTATAAAATGAATGCCTTCACATGAAATACAAAAAGGCAGAATTTCCCCAAACTATGAAAAGACAAACCCAATACAAATACAAGAAGCACCTAGAACTCCAAATAGACAAGATCAGAAAAGAAACTCCCCATGTCATTTTATAGTTAAAGTGTTAGACGCGCAAAACAAAGACAAAATTCTGAAAGCCACAAGAGAAAAACAAGTTACATATAAGGGAAAACCCATCAAAATTACAACTGACTTTTCAGTGCAAACTATGAAAGCAAGAAGAATGTGGACCAAAGTATTTCCAGGGCTAAACAACTATAGGTGTCAACCCAGGTTACTATACTCAGCAAAAATGCCAATTATAGTTGAAGGATAAAGAAAAGTTTTCCATGATATAAACAAGACTATAGAATGCACGTCTGGAAAACCAACCCTTCAGAAAATACTTGAAGCAATTCAAAGGACAGAGGAGAGGAACAGCTATCCCCAGGAACCTAGAAAGATAAATCAATAAAAGCACAACGGTAGAAGTAGAAACCTAGACCCAAAATGCAAATGGATAATAAGGTGAAAGGAAGCAACACACATCTTTCAGTTATAACCTTAAATATTAATGGAGTAAAACTCCCTAATCAAAAGACAAAGACTGGGAGAATGGATTAGGAATCAGAACCCATCTATATGCTGTCTATAAGACCCATCTCATAGCCGGGCGTGGTGGTGCACACCTTTAATCCTAGCACTCGGGAGTCAGAGGCAGGCGGATCTTTGTAAGTTCAAGGCCAGCCTGGTCTACAAAGTGAGTTCCAGGACAGCTGGGGCTACAGGGAGACCCTGACTCAAAAAGACCAAAAA
>VZQC01002218.1:2293205-2327008 GCA_009823505.1 Rhizomys pruinosus | reverse complement strand
GCCTTCAGGCCAGTTGGGACTGCTGAGACATCCAGCTTGTGGACTGAGCAACTACTGGGTTTTAGCCTCTTCAGAAGTATAGAGTGCTTTTGTTGGACTACCCAGGCTGTATCACATGAGACCAGTACGGAAGATCAAGACAGGATCTGTGCTTACTGGATCTATTTTGTGACCATGGAGGGAAGACGGACCAGGGTGGAGCACAAGGTCAGACTGATGGTGGTTTGGGCTTGCCAAGGAGGCCATTCAAAGACATTTCTTTCAGCCTAATAAAGAAAAAACATAATAATTAAAAAAAGAAATATAAGCAAATGTAAAAATAGAAAAATGCTTTTTTTTTAAATTTTATTTATTTCCGTATGTGTATGAATGTATTGTCTGCATGCAAGTCTGTGCACCCGTGCGTGCATATGCCGCGGAGTCAAGGAAGAGGGTGTCGGACTCCCCTGGAACTGGAGTTTCTCCTGGTATGGAGTTTCAGACGGCTTCGGCCGCCATGCGGGTGCTGGGGATCGAACCCGAGTCCTCTGCAAGAGCGGTCGGCGCTTTAACCGCTAGGCCAATCTCTCCAGCCTCATACTCTTGATATATTGTTGTGGCTGCATATATGCATATTTGGATACAACTGTAGGAGGAACAACAACAAAAAAAAAAAAAAAAAAAAACTACTGAAATGGTGAATTCTGCCTGAAACGTAAATTTCTGCATCAAAATTTTAAAAGAGACTGAGAAAAGATGGAACATGTTTGCAGAATGCAGTGAGCTCTGGTGGGGATGGGGGATGTAAAAGAGAAGGGAAATGGGTCTAGATTTGATTGGGAAAATTTTGTATGAATAACAACAAGCTTCAAAAAATTGGCTTTGAAAAAAAGGGAGAAAAAGTCACTTCTTAAAAGAAGATATGCAAGCAAGTAATGAAGAAGTTAATTTCAGTAGCAGAGAAATGAAGCAAGAAAACTATGGGGCACTATATTTTTTTTTTTTGCTTTAACCTAAGCCTTTTGTGCTGCTAAATTGTAAAAAGATTGATACTATCCAGTACTATCAAGGATGTGGAGAAACAAAAACTCAAAATATGGTAGATGGATGACTTCTAAACATTTCAGGAAAGTAAACTGGAGAGAGCTTCAATAATGTGCACCTACACAATGGAGTTCTATGCAGCGATAAAGATGACATCATTGAGGGCTGGAAGATGGCCTAGCGGTTAAGAGCACCGACGCTCTTGCAGAGGACCCGGGGTTCGACTCCCAGCACCACATGGCGGCCGAAAACGTCTGAAACTCCAATTCCAGGAGAACTCCAGTTCCAGGGGAATTCTGACACCTTTTCTGACCTCCGCGGCATTGACGACACGGGTGCACAAACTACATGCAGACAGTACATTCATACACTATACAAATAAAAAAAAATTTTTGAAAAAAAAGAAGAAACATCATGAACTTTGCAGGTAAATGGATGGAGCTAGAAGATATCATGCTGAGTGAAGTAAACACAGTCCCGACAAAAAACACGACGAATGGTATTCCTCATTGTGGATGCTAGTGCCAATTAACCTAATTGTATGGCAAAGCTAACAATGTTAATGTGATCTGAAAACAACTGTGCTCTTATGTATTGAGAATCCCTTAAAAAAATAAACAAAAAAATGTAAACATTTTCAAAAAGTACCTGTTAACTCTGTAGTCACCTCTTGGAGTCTGAAAAATGAAAGCACATGTACAAAAGGACATGTAAATGTTTGTTTTGTACACTGTTGATAGCCCATTCTAGTAAATGGTTACATGTTACAACAGGAAAATGATGAGTAACTGCAATAGGGCTTGGCAGTGAATGTAGGCCACCGTTAGAAAAATGAGCTGGATCAGTGCGCATTCTTTGCAAAAAAAAAAAAGGTACAGAATAGTGTGCATAATAAGTAGAAACATATACTACTATATATATTTAATTTTTTTAATTTTTAAATTTTATTTTATTTATATGTATGAATGTACTACTTGCATGTAGGTCTGTGCACCCGTGTCGTGCAATGCAGCGGAGGTCAGAAGAGGGTGTCGGATTCCCCTGGAACTGCAGTTACAGACGGTTCTCAGCCGCCATGTGGATGCTGGGGATCGAACCCGGGTCCTCTGCAAGAGCAGTCGGCGCTCTTAACCGCTAGGCCATCTCTCCAGCCCCATATACGACTATATTTAAAAGTGTGTGTTTATGTACTTTGTGAGAACACGGGTGAGTGTGGAAATGCGGCATGAGTGTGCTGTGGATGGAGACTGCTAGAGACAACTGGCTCAACTGAGGGGCAATTACCGAAACTTAATGTGTATCAAGCTGTGCCAGACCCCAGAGAAAGCGTGGAGGGATAGAGCTGATGATCTCCAAATAGAGCCGAAATCCGGTTAGGATGAAAACAAGCACGTATAAAGCAATATGAACAGGGCGGAAGAGTGTATAATTCCGTACTGGGTGATACGGTGTGGATTCCAGGCATTCTGGAAGCTGGGAGTTGATCCGGAAGAATGGAGGTGGGCAGAGGGGCGGTTCTCTACACGGCGGGGACTCGTGTTCTGTCTGGAGGGACTTCGCTGTTTTCATTTATTCTGTCTCTCTTCACCTTGGGCTTTCATGGCTGCGCATCTGAGCTGTTCGCTCTTAGCTGCTATTTTTATTAATGCTCGCTTAGCATTTTGTACCCAGAGTAACTTGGGCCCCAGTCAACTCTCAATGGTGCTTTTGAGCCCTTTCCTGTTTCCAGACCCTGAGGTAAGCACTGGATGGACTTTAGTCAGCTACTGAGGCTTAAGCCCGTGGCCATCTGTTACAGAGATTTCCTCCAGGGAGTCACCACCGCAACGTGTTGTCCGGCCCCACCTCTACCGGGTTACCACTCAAAACAAGGAGCAGACTCTCCAATCTTAATTTCATGAAGACTAGGGAGTTTATTCAGGCTTGCCGACAAAGTGACGAGGGAAGTGTACACTCACATGGTGCCGTGGGTTCCTAAAAGGCTGCTCTCACATGGGACCTGCCGCTTCCATGGCGTCAGTGGCTTCCCCAAAGTTCTCAGCATGCCTGTGTTCTCAGCAAGTATCTGGAGAATCTGGCTGCAGGCCGGGCTTTGCCCTGAGCCCCTCCCTCTAAGTAAACTAGACTCCATCTTTGGAGCTCTCAGCTTGTCTGATGATAAGTCCACTTTAAAGAAGGTGTATTTTATCCCACACCATCTGTAAGGACTGTGGTAATCACAAGCAGTCACAGGACACTTATCTCGGTGGATGGGACCCAGGAACGACTCTCAAAGTCTTATTTTATTTTTTCCCCCAGGCTGTTAGAACGATTGACCCACAGTGCATGGGATTTTGCTATTGTGCATCCAGAGCGGTACGATTATGCAGATCAAGCCTTAATTAAGTAATTTTCTCTGCAGTGAGGGGTAGGGGACAGAGAGAGGGAGGGTCATCTTGCAAGTGCATCTGAGCCTTCAAAGTTCAACGTCAGTGTTAATCATGTTATCACTTACACATATTTATATGCACACTCACAAGTGCAAAGATGCAGTTTCAAAACTTAATTAAAAATAGAAAGCAACCTAAAGTATGCTAGCATTTCCCTTGACTTCAGCATGATCTACTACTTTGACAAAATTTCATAAATCTACTGCAATAGAAAATTCTACAGCACAGAACCATTTTGTGCAGCAATATAGGTACTTAAAATATTCAGCAACTTTCATCATGTTTTGCTTCTTGGTACATGAGAATTTTATGTATTTAATAGTTACACATGTTATATATTTTATACATTTTATGTATTTAATAGTTACATATGTTATATATTTTAAACAGCATTTTTTACTAATGGCCTCCAACAGTACATTTTTCTAAAACTCTAACATCTGTGTTTTGTTCTTGCAGTTTAGGTGACAATCTTAAATTGAGTACACCGAGCCACAGAAAGCAGGTTGATGGGAATTTCTTAAAAGTGGCTGGCTCCAGAACTGAAGGCATCAAAAGTCATCGAGCACTGGTGACAGAAATCCCTCCCTCCTTGTTTTTTTTTTTTTTTCATTTTTTTTTCTTTTTGAAGGGAAATTCTGGGTAGGCATTGGTAGGTTCCCACTGTGGCCAAGCCTGTAGCAGGTACATAGAAAGGCAGAGGCAGGAACTGTGGGGAAGGTTTATTTGTTATTTATTTATAAACTTGCTGTGCCACATCGTGTAAAATTAATGCCTTTAATGGGACCTTGCCTCAGTTGCTCGAAGGATGGGCTTTTGGCAGCCAACATCACCCATGGGCTTCTAGGAACGTGGCTGTGTTTGCTTGGGGTTGCTGCTTCTTTGGAGTCTACCAAGCATGTCATCTGTGTATCAGAAGGTCAGCACAAGGCCTGTCCCACGAGAGAGCAGTCAGGAAGTGGAGGCTTTGGGGATTTTGTGGCTGGAGAGATGAGTGATTACTTTGGAGAATAAATTCCTTTCTCTAGCTGGTTAATGAGGAGATTTACTCCAACATTCATTTATTATAAATTGGGGGGATGGCTTCTCCCATGTGCCGCATCCAGAGGGTCTCCTTCCTGTAAGAGTTCATAAATAATCAACGTTTACAATGAAAAGGTTTTGTAAGCATTAGCTTTTCCTGTCCTAAAAATTCCCTCATGCTTCTAAGGGAAGACCAGTATGATTTACACACATTGATTCTGGAGCAAAAATAGCTTTTGCACGGAAAGTGGATGTGTTCGGGAATTTTGGAGAAAAATCTCACCTGCACACTGTTGCCTCTGTATTAGTCCTAGTGTTGTCCAAACACTAATGCTATCTAGAAGACATTTATTCAATACACATTTATCAGTTTACTAGGTGCTAAGTATTGCATTTGGTAGCTATGCAGGCTCCAAAAGATTCATGGTTTAATGGAAGAGAAACAATGCACAAATCATTATATTCTAACAAAGCGCTAGAGCGGAGGTCAGAGCTAAGTGCTAAGAAGTGCAGAGGGAGTAAAAATGGCACTAGGATCGGGTTCACAGAAGAGGTTCATCAGGCAAACACCTACCCAGAGGAGGGTAGCACCGGCCGGAACATGGGTGGGACAGTGACACGCCTGTGAGTGCCGTCCAGGTGCCTTCTGCTGTGCTAAGGGATGGACACTGTGCTGCACTTTGGACATTGTGTGTAAGTCCAGCTCTTACCAACAAGGATCATGACCAGCGTCTTACATGAACGAGGCAGGAGACACTGAGAAAGGGAATCTCATGTCTGGAGATCTCCTTTGAAATCAGGTTGATTTACTTCCCAGCTTGCACCTTGCTTTGACCTTGCAGCATTCCTGCCTTTCTTTTCCAGAGGCGGAAGGGAGCCTGCCCTGCTGGAAGATGCGTGACAGAGCCAGGCAGTGAGGGGGAAAAGGGTGCCGGAGAGCAGGGTTGCTGTCAGATCACGATGATCGATCACGCTGTGAGAAAGTGTGAGCTTTACCTGTATTGTGCATGCAGCAGGAAGCCGCCAGCAGATGTTGATGATGAGGTTGGTGGTGGTGGTGGGGGAGAATGAACTTTTTTTCTTAGGACATCTGTGAAGACATTGTGGCAGCTGAACTTTGGAGGTGGTTAGTGGTGGTGATAGAGAGGGTGGGTGGGTGGGGAGGTCATTTCTGTGAGAGATAACGTAGAACTAAACATTGGCCTTTGAGTATTTGCAGCTATACAAACCTGCAAATAGCTACATGTGAGGTCTTAGGTGGGTTCTTTAAACCTATATCCACCTCCCCGTACAGTTGCATTGCGATTCCTTACCTACAACAAAAGAATAAAAATAGTATCTTCATTAGACGGCTGTGAGGGTCGACAATGCATCCATACAAAGCACCTGTCTACTGGGGTTACTGGAAACGTCTAGTGACCAGCTGTGGCAAGCCACTGTATCAGGCTGTTCAGAGAGTTCCTGTGGGGTGCCCTGAGTCAGTGCACTCTGCTCACTGATTGGTCAGTCAGGTGGCAGGCAGAATAATGCACAGGAGAGTAGCAAAGGTCTAGACCATCTCAGAGGGAAAAAAGTGCAATGAAGCCCGGAGCAGGACCAGAAAGGAGAAACCAAAGGAAGACTGAGTGCTTAGAGCTGAGTAGGAAGCACACAGATCAAACACCTACACAGTCACATTGTCAAGGTTATTTTAATTAATGCCAGTGGTTAGATTTTGACCTTTTTCTTCCGATTTTTTTGTCTTTTTGAGACAGGGTCTCCCTATAGCCCCAGCTGGCCTGGAACTCACTCTGTAGACCAGGCTGGCCATGAACTCACAGAGATCCATCTACCTCTGCCTCTGGAGTGCACCACCATGCCCAGCTTATTTCCTTTCAACTTTTAATGGGATTATCTGGGTCCACTTTATAAATACTGAGCAAACTAGGTCAGGTGTTACAGGGATATAGCAAAAGCTGAATGGAGTCTGAAGTTGGGGACAGGTGACACTAAAGAACCTGGCTTTCTTCAGGGGAGAGACTTCATTAGGCACCTGACTCTGTCCCTGGTATGTGGAAATGCGACTGGCTGGGCAGAGCTGC
Source organism: Rhizomys pruinosus (assembly GCA_009823505.1). Lineage (NCBI taxonomy): Eukaryota > Metazoa > Chordata > Mammalia > Rodentia > Spalacidae > Rhizomys > Rhizomys pruinosus. Next base: position 2,320,452 of record VZQC01002218.1, on the reverse strand, counting down.
CCCAGACCTTTGGTTTTACTGAGCTGTGTTCCCTGCTTCAGTTCTGGAAACACTTTGGATTTTAGCCCCAAGCCTACTGTGCTACTGTCACCACAGGGTTTTCCAACACAGATTAGGAGACCAAGCTCAGAATCCTGATGTGTTAATAGCTGAATGACTGGAAGATTCATTGCCCTGCCCAGAAAGGAGCCCTTTCACCTGCAATAGTAGTAGCCAGCTGATAAGAGTACATTGTCCCTGAGGGGCAATCGCTAGTTAGAGAGGTAAGAGACACAAATGATAATATAAATTACAGAATGAAATTCCATAGGGTTTTAAACGAGTATTTAGTAAACATTTAGAATTTCATACTAATATCATATAAGGTCTGTAGGCTTTGTAAGTACAGTGCAAAGCTTATGTCTGAGAAAGAACATGTAGTTTTCCTCTTGCCTAGCACAGGCTCTGCCACATAAGAACTTGCTGCATAAGTGAGTGAAGGAATAAATCTTGGAAGAGGGAGGAAAAGAAGTTAACTGTAGGTTCTTTAAATTTTTGAGCTTGTGTTTGCTGAAGTGGTAGTAGGTGGCCAGTCTGGTTAAGAGGGCAGGAAGATGTCACAATGTGCTCCAGCCATATCACCACTGCTTTATTATTGCCTGGAGCACCTCAGGTGAAGGTGAGTGTCAAATAAGCCCAAAGCACCCAGGTCAATACTGGTGGTGGGAGCCAGGCAAGGGTTTACACGTGGCCACAAGTTCAGAGTCTGAGATGCTGGATTACTTTACTCAACGTAGAATACAACAATTCTTTAAAAAAATTCTTTCTTTTTTAAAAAAATTATTCATTTTCGCTGGGCGTGGTGGCACACGCCTTTAATCCTAGCTCTCGGGAGGCAGAGGCAGGCGGATCTTTGTGAGTTGAAGGCCAGCCTGGTCTACAGAGTGAGTTCCAGGACAGCTGGGGCTACAGGGAGACCCTGTCTCAAAAAGACCAAAAAAAATGTATTCATTTTAAAATTTATTTTTTTATTATTTTATTTTGTTTATTATTTTTAAGGGATTCACAATATAAGAGCACAGTTGTTTTCAGATCACAATGACATTGCTCAGTTTGCCACACAATTAGGTAACTGGTATTAGCATCCACAGATGAGGGATACCATTCGTCCTTTGTTTTTCCAGGACTGTGTTACTTTACTCAGCATGATATGTTCTAGCTCCAGCCATTTACCTGCAAAGCTCATGATATCATCTTTCTTTACCACTGCATAGAACTCCATTGTATAGATGTACCACATTTTCTCTCTCCACTCGTCAGTTGAGGGGCACTTGGGTTGGTTCCAGCTCCTTGCTGTGCTTCAGGTGGTCCTGGGAAATCCCCCAAAATTTATTTTTAAAAAACTATTTATTTATTTTTTTCCATTTTCTTTTTTTTCAAAGCCAATTTTTATTGAAGCTTTGTGCATTTCATACAAAATTTCCAATCAAATCTAGACCCGTGCCCCCTTCCTGCCCCCCCACCCCACCAGAGCTCATGCATTCTGCCAAACATGTTTTTCATCTTTTTCTCAATCTCTCTCAAAATTCTCCATGCAGAAGTTTACTGTTTTGAGCAGAAGTTCACTGTTTCAGTCAGTTCTTTGACCCAGTCTTTTTGTTGTTGTCATTGTTGTTGTTATTTCTCATATGCATCACTCCAAAATATGTACATATGCATGCCACATATATCATAGGTTTTAGCATCTTCAGCTTATGATTTTTTTCTTTATAGGCTGAAAGATGTCATGTTTGAAGGCTCCTCCTTGGCAAGCCCAAACCACCATCAGTTCTGCCCTTGTGCTCCACACTGGGGTTTTCCCTTCCCATGGTCACCAAATGAGGTCCAGTTAGCACCTCATCCTGTCTTGATCTTCTTGTACTGGTCTCTGTGATACAGCCTGGGTAGTCCAACAATGGCAATTTATTGTTGAAACGGCTGAAACCCCAGTAACTGCTCAGTCCACAAGTTTGATGTCTCAGCAGTCCCCATCTGGCACTGAAGGTTTGGAGGATTCTTGGAGAGACATGAGTCTTCAGTCCATATTGGAAGGTTGAAAAGCTGTGTCTTCTCACATCTTTGAAGGATGGCAAAATCAGTGGCAGCCACCGGGTAGCTGCACTTGCCAGTAAGACAGGCAAAACAACTGTTCTTTTTTTTTTTTACTTTTTGTCTTTTTACTAAGATCTCAAATTTTATACCTGAAGTACAATTTCTCAGGCCTTACTATTCATTTATTTCTGGTTATACTTTCCTTTTGGACAACAATTCTTTCTATGCAACCTCAGAACTAGCATTAATCTTCAGATATGAGTTGACCAAATTGGCCCTAACTTTCCCCTGGCCTTAAAAAATGTCAGTCAAGCTTCTTCCTGGCCCCAGGCCCTTAAGTCCCTTTTCTTAGAGTATTTTACTTTAGAAAATTCTCAATCTTAAATTCTTTCTTTTATCTGAAGGCAACTATGCTGTTATAATATGAATTCTTTAACGGGCTCTAGAATTAACTGACCACTTATTTAAAAAACTAGTTTAATTTATTCATTGATTTGTGTAAGGGCATATAAACACATTGACAAATTGTATTATGACAAAATATTTCATTAAAATTCATCTTTCACTCTAGGTATTCAAATTAAAATAGGTGGAACTTAAGTGTGCTCTTCATAAAAAAAATCTCTTCCTCTGCTCCATTGAGATGCAAACTTTAAACAACTTAGTCATGTTTTTCTTAAAGACTTTTTAAATTTTTATTGAGAGCATTTCATACAACATTTCTTAATCAAATGTAGACTTTTAAGCTGTTCCTTTGAAGTATAATCAGGGAATGAATTAGTGGGGCCTATTTCCTACCCTTCCTGGGAGGGGAGGAGCCTAACTTTGGTTAGGGACAATTAGCAAAGCAGCCCAATTCCTTGACCAACCCCGCTAGCTTCTAAGCTCCAGGACTTTGCCACTCACTTCAAGGTTAAACAACAACAACAACAACAACAAAAATGCTCCCGTCTTTTATTTCAGTGGGGTTGAGTTTAATCTTTCTGGTACTGCAACAGGTTTGAAGAAAAAAGTCTTCCTCATCATTTAAAACAATTGGCTAGTTTGGTTTTTCTTTCAAAGTTCTGTAACTTAAAAATTTTAAAAAGTTTCCTAGCTGCCGTTTAAGTAGGTAGTGCACTTGTCACAGTTAATCACAGGGGTCCTACAATACTCAAAGCTTCTCACAGGCAAGTTCATAATGAATTAATGAGACAGAATAGGTGTGGACTATCTAGTTTTAATTCACATCTAAGAGAGTGGTAACATGCCTCAGGCTGAAGGCTAAAGCAGAACTCACCAAGGGGGCAGCTACCATGCTGACTTTTAAAAAGCAGACTACTTTAAAAGAGTTAAGTACTAGGGCTCAGAGAACCTGAGCTAGAATTAAAGACACGTTGATAAGTTAGGTTCAGTGAATCTGGAAGTTAGTCCCATAACTGACTTTACCATGTTGCTTTGGCATATTGTTCATATTTGAATTGCTTAATTAAAATTTTAATATAGTATTTTTAGTATTATATGTATGTATGTATGTATATTTGGTCTTGGTCCCAGGAAAATTGATTTAACTGTTACTGCAAGTAGCAACCTCTACCTGTGTGGCATAGCACACAAACACCCACATGCATACGGACACACAAAATAAATACAACTGAAAATATTTGAAACAAAGAGTGCATCATTTGGCTTTAAAGAAATTCACCAATCAAGAGGCAATATATTTATGTAAGGCCCCCTGAGAGACCATCTCCTTTTTAAATTTAATTTTTAAATTGAAATATAGTTTGATGGTATCTAGATCTCCTCCCCTATACACACCTCTCCGTGTCGGATCTCTCTCACTTTAATGCAATCATATATATATATTATATCATACTAGTGCATTAAAGATGTCTTATGAGTGCATTAACATATTCTCTAGTATCAATCTATATAACAATATCATAATATATAAATATCATGGCCTCTAGTGGTCTGATTTATGTCCCCAATATCGTTCAGGTGGGTTCATCCACTGGGCCCATCAAGAGTCCCACCCCTGTAAGTATCTTTTCCCTTCCTCAGCAGCTATGCATTACCAAAAGCTTCTTAAGTTGGTTGGGTTGGGATTTCATACCTACTTCCACATGTCTGTGCTGGGATTTTATCCAGTTTGAGCTTGCATAGACTTCTTGTGCATGCTGTCAACATAGGATATTTTATTCTTTAAAAATATTTAGTTTTTTGTGTATGTAAGTATACTTGTATGGCTTTATGTGCACCATGTGTGTGCAGGTGCCTGTGGAGGCCAGAAGAGGGCATCAGATCTGGAACTGGAGTTTTGGGTGATTGTGACCTACCCAATATGTGTGTTAGGAACTGAATCTGTTTCATCTGCAAGCTTCTTCCAACAATACCTGATACTTCAGAGGAGAAAAGCCTAGCCCTTAGCACAGTGTGAACAGCCCTCACGACTCATACTTATCTCTTTGTCAGTGCTCTTTGGTGAATGGTTCCTTTCTTTAAGCTGCCTTCTTATCTGCTAAGTTTCAGCCACATCCTCCCCTCAAGATTCCCCTCTTTGCTCCCATAAAACCCTACGAGAGTTACCAGACTCACACCCAGAGCATCATACTGTGCTGTTTTTTCACAAGATTGTCAGTCTCTTGATAGCAGAGGCTGTCAAATGTCTTATTAACCTTTTGGTTTTCAAAAACCAATATAGTTGCTGCTTCAAGATTAGTCATGACTGAATCTATCAGACTCATTAGTAGGAATCTATTATTATTTTTAATTCAACAATAGATTTGCATATGTTAAGGCTTTAGGATATTTCAAACATTTAATTATCAAATATATACAGATTGAAATTTTATCACAACTTTTTTGAAATTATAAATGTTTTTATGAAAGCAAAGAAAAATCTAACATTCCTATTTCTTCTTCTTCTTTTAGCAGAACTTTGAAACACTTTCTTAGATGAACTTCAGAGTAGTCCTGTCAAGTATCCTTTCTAGAAAAACTCCTGCTGGGACTAGAAATACATTAAATCTATAATAGGTTTGGGAAGAACTGTTAAGTTTACTGTGTTTAATTCTCCATTTGAGACATAGCTGTTCCTGTCAGTTATAAAAACGCTTGGCGATTTTCTTCTTTATCATTCCAAAATGTGCTGCTTTTCAGCCTTGGGTTGGGATTAAAATATGGCGGATTCTATTCCTCTGTCCTGCTATGGCTGGGTGGAGTCACTTGCCCCTCTCCTCTCCTCAGTCTCCTGTTTCCTGTAAAGAGCAGGGTTCCAGAAAGCAGAGGCAGAGCTGTGGGCACTCATACTACATGGGCTCCTCGTCCTACAACAACACTTTTATTATGAGTTAGAGAATTGGATTTTTAATAATCTGCTACTGGGCTGGTGTCCCAGGGAGCAGGGCAAGGTCTACAAGGGGACAAGTGGGATAAAGATAACCAATCCTGCTCTGTATTTATAGGGCCGAGAAACAATACTGAATAAAGAACTGGGAAATTAGTGCCAAACTTTAACCGTTGACTCACACTTCCTACCACTAACAATTTCTGCAATAAGTGTATCTAACCTGTAGAAACATGCCTAAAAAAAAGAGATTTATTTCACTAAAAAAATTTGGTTTCAAGTGTAAGTACAGTGGCATTATTGTCAAATTTCATTTTCTTCAATGATCTTAAAGGATTACAGTATGATTCCTCAATAGATGAAACTATTGAACCCTCCCACGCTGCCAATCCACAAGCAATAAATGGGTGATGTTCTTAGTCACTTAAATTCTTGTTACGCTACAATGGTTAGCTAACGCATTCTACTTCCATTCAGTAACTTTTTTGAAGGGGGTCTTTTCAAGACAGGGTCTCCCTGTAGCTCCCAGCTGTCCTGGAACTCACTCTGTAGACCAGGCTGGCCTTGAACTCACAAAGATCCACCTGCCTCTGCCTCCCAAGTGCTAGGATTAAAGGTGTGCGCCACCACGCCCGGCTTTTTTTTTTGTTTTGTTTTGTTTGTTTTGTTTTGGCCATTCAGTAACTTTCTAAATCCTGTGAGAGATAATACTAGGGAGTCATAGTCACCACAAATGTTTCTTAAATGAATAACTGAAGGAATCAACAAATAAATGAAGTATGGAGTCATATTTTTTCAATCAAATTTCAGTTTCTAAAATCTCCACCTTGCTTCTTTGAAAGCTGTTTTCCTCATCTATTACTGTGCCACCTGGTGTACTTTCCATTTGTAAATTTCACTGGAGTGTGAGTAATGAAGGTCCAAGACTGATTAGTGACTATGTATCTTTAGTTCTCATAAACTGATGTTCCCCAAAGATAAACTTTTTTGGATTTTAAAAAAATCAAGTTGCCATGATTTTAAACTCAGGATAAAAGTCAAAATAAACTGAACTTCTAAAAACATCTGTGCCCAGCCTTATTTCAGCAATCAATACGCTACAGAATCTGGGTGTAGGACCAGGGACCGTGTGTGACCGGTGTTGTGAACCTCTGGCTTTAAATGTCGACCAAGTCTATTAACATTAGCACCTGAGAAAAGGTTCTCCTTAGCAACAGGCAGATCCTACAGAAAATAATTTGGAATCACTACATAATCTAGATTTTCACGTTAAAACTCAAGCGATAACTGAAATGCTGACCTTCATACTGTGATCAGATGCACCGGATGTGACGAGATGCACCAGATGTGACGACGACGGGAGGCACAGATCTAAATAACTTGCATAGGGGCATTCATTAATGAGATGCTGTTGCTGACTGTAGCACAGAGACTTGTTTAGTTTCTATTTTTTCTTTTCTTTTTTATCAAGATGAAAATAGTTTTCCTAGTTATTTTTTGACAAATGCCTTTCCCCCCCTCATTTTCTTAGCAGTAACAAGTTTCAAATGATTTTGGAGTTTGCATCTTAGAGTTGGGTTTGAACATGTAAAAACTGCTCATTTAACAAACTTTTTTGCCCAACATTAGCTTATCTAGCACAAATTACTAAAGATTACCTCTAAGGCAAATGGTATATCTACACTCTACGATTTGAATTTGACAACATTAAACCCTGTATTCTTATTTCTTGAACAACCAAAACATATTTGTCACTTGGTGTTAATTCGCTTTTCCTCCACTTGAATTCACTATGATTAAAAGTTCACAGCCTTGGTTATATTATATAATTTGAGAAATAACCAACAATGTCCCTAGTGATTAAATATTCAAGTTTGCAATTATTTTGTAACTTTTGTTCTGCTCTTCGCTCACTCTAAAAATTATCATAAAATTTTGAAAGATGTCCTCAGTGTAGAATATGTCCATAAAATATTAAATATTCAATTTTCCTCTATCATGGCTTGAAAAATTCATAATTACATGATGATCCACATAATAACTCATTCTGAAAAGTCATATATGGCACTCCCTCTGTGACTGAGTTAATAATTTACTGCTGTGTGGGATTTTCACTCTGCACTGTTAGTCTTGGGAACATTTATTAAGCAAATGTTCATTTGCAAAGATCAGGATGTGAATGAAGAGGGTAAGAATTTAATGAGGAGTGACAGACAGGTGAACTGATTCCATATAGAACTTTAGTGTAAGAGAAAGCAGGGAGCTTTATCTTCTGTTGCCTCAATAGACACCTGAAGTGAAATATAGAAGACAGCGGGCAGGAGCAAAAAATGATGCTCTCCTGCAGGGGCCAGAGCAGGGATAAATCACAGGAAGGGAGGAACGCAGTTCAGGCCATTTGAAAAGATGCCAATGAACTTGACGCTGTGAGCTTGGGCAGCAGCGAGGATGAAGACTTTTTATTTTAAAGTCACCAAGTGCTGCCAAAGAAAATAGCTTCCGTTTTCTTCTTTTCCTTTGTCATTACAAATTTTCATTGATAATAGGTTGAGTGATAAAAGCATGTAATTAACTATTAACCAGAGAAGGAGTTTTAGTGGAATGGATTATGTAAAGGCTCCGAGTACTTATAGAGACTGAAATGGTTGTGCAATGCTGATGGGTCAAACTTAGAAATGAATCATCACTGTTTTACATTTGGGTCATGTCTGTAGAGATACATCCAACACGAATGAAGCAAATGATTTGTGTTTGTTTTCCTGGTAATTACAATATAACAGCAACATAGGACTTCAGGTATTCATGGTATGGTGGTCAGATCTGTTTTGTTTTGTCTTACCTGAGACAGAGTTTCACTATGTAGCTCAGACTCACCTTAAACTCTTGATTCACGGATTCCCCAGTGCTGGGATCACAAACTTTAACCACCATTCCTGGCTTGGCCTGATTTTACAGGACGCAGTGGTATGGATCGGCAGCAGAAGTCATCATGTGTAACCCCAGGAAAACTGCCCAGCGGTCTTCCTATCATATTATAGTTCTGACTGAACCAGGTTAAAACTCAACAGCTTCTGAGTCATCTTAAAATTATTTTTGGAATCTGTAAGGGCTAAATAAATACATAGATAAAACCAAAATAGAATGTCAGTAAAAATCAAGATAAAAGGTACAAAAGCTATATTCTAACTTGTCCTTGTTGAAATCCATACTGCATCAATGATCAGTTTGCCTGTAATTTGTTACAACAAAGTCATCATACTAAGAAGCTCAATTTTCAAGACTGATAGAGACTGGGAAAGGATTTATAACCTAGTTCTTTATATCATAATAAGTCAATTTCTCCATTAAAAATATTAGCTACCAAGGTCTAAATGAGGTCAGTTTCAAATGCCAGGCAAAAATATGGTACTCACTGGAGTAACCCAAATAATTCCTCTGACTATAAATTTTAAGATGAAACAAAGCAAAGTTGTATTACTATCACTGGGAAACCAAACTGATTGTATCCTTACTAAAAAATAGTTAATATAATAATAACAGTAACAACTGTTGGAGAAATATTTTTTCAGATTCCAAATATACAAGTTCATCTTCAATATGCGTGCCTGAATGGTAAGACTAAGAGTGTGAATATTTATATAAAAACACACCCCCTCCTGACACACAGATCATTAAAAGTTGCCAACAATACAAAGTATAAATTTTGTAAATGCAATGAAAATATTTTGTAGGATATGTAAACTGGAGACTCCACTGAGCTGCTCAAAAATGATTTGGTTAAAGGGTAAATACACCTTGTACATCATAATGAAAGTCTTATAGGTAGGGGTGGAGATTAACACTTCAGGCTGTCTACAGAATATTAATAAAATTCAATATATTTTCTAAAAGGTATAATTTATATTTTGTGGAAATGAGACCCTTTTCTAATAAAATTCTTCTGTCCTTCATTCTGTTCATATAATTTTGCTATAAATCATCCTGTAGGAATTTTTCCCCCTAAATATTCATCTCAGGGAGAGCCTATTTAAATAAGCCCTCTTAGCAAGATCTTTCAGAATTAAAATTACACCATAAGCAATACTTCATCCAATATGTTTCCTTCTATAGGATTTTCTTATGCCTAAAATAACATTTTTGTTGAATTGCATTATGTGAAGATGGTTGATTCGAGGTGACTGAAGTAAAGATGCAGTGCATTAAAGATAAATTATCCTTTGTCTTTTTAATTGCACTGTCTTTGAGGCTGTACAACTGCAACTCCTTCCTTCTCCCATCCACATATATAGTGAGAAAAACTGGATGGCATTACACCCAGCTCTGCCACAAAGAATGAGAAGGAAGAAAAAGGCTGTGTGATATTCTCGGTTTCCTTGGTTTCTGGTAAACTAGAGCATTAGATCTTTCATACTCATTTGAAGCTAATTTTACTCCTCTAACTGGTAGCCATTAGAGCAAATTCTTTTATTCCCAATATAAATATAACATGTAATTTGAGTTCCTAGAATAAAGTATGAAGAGTAGACAGAGGCATCAGGCATTCACACGTACATGCACACATTTGTATACACATGCATACACTTATTATGTTAATCTGAGGTCTTTTATAATGGGAACTGTCCCTCTAGGGCATTATGTTATGCAATGCCTTTATGGGTCAAACTGAGACTGCAGAGCTCAGAGAAGATTTCTGTTGGTGAAATTATCAAATCTCTAGCTTTGTAAGTGAACTGGTCCTTGCCAAGAAACACCCACATGTTCAAATTCATTCCTTTCTATTTCATTTATTTTTGAGGCAGTGATGTCTCACTGTGTAGCCCAGGCTGGTCTGGCACACACTGTGTGGTTCAGGCAAGTCTCAAAGGTAAGGTCCTTGTGCCCCAAAATGGGGGACGTTGCAGGTGTGTCCCACCACACCTGGTTCAATTCATACATTTCTTAGACACAGCCTGTGAAGCAAGGTCCTAATACCCTCCATTTTCTACACCTAGGGGATTAGTCAGGTTAAGTGACTTCCATAATTAGGTAGATCATACTACTGTTTTTTAAGAATCCTATATGCATGTACGATTTTTCATGGCTGTTCTATGACATGACAGAAAGTGAGCTTTCAGTCACTAGCCTTTTCATGGGTCCTCATATCACTTCAGCATCTAGGAGGAGATAAATAGATGCTCTTATTAAATGCATAATTCTGGAGCTAGAGAGATGGCTTGGTGGTTAAGAGTGCTTACTCATCTATCAGAAGACTACTCACATCAGAAATGCCTATAACTCCATCTCCAAGGGATCTGATGTGTCTTTCTGGCCTTCATGGGCACCGTACATATGTGTGTGTATGTGCGCACACACAGAATTACATAACTAAATTAAAATAAATGTATACTATACATTCATTGTTGTGGGATATGTGTGTGCTATTTTCTGGGTATAATGAGTCTTCAGCAGGTAAAGGAAGATGAGTGGGGATCTATCAGTATTAGTATAAGGACTATGACCCTAAAAACCAAAGAATCCCAGACTCAAGAAATAATGCAGTGGCTTCAGGGACTCTTGGTCTCGGGACACAGAATGTCAGACAAAGGTGGGTAGAGACTGCAGAAGCTGGCAAGGCTGGTCATGAATTTGCAGCTCATCCCAAGTAGCTGGAATTTCATCATGGATCAAGGGACACATGGGAAGTCCTCAGTGGAGAATCACAGGAAGTTCTGTCTTAATGGGGGACTCCAGGGGAGGAGGTGGTAGTTGGCAGAAAGGCCACCCATCAGGTATTCCAAATTGCTCTAAGGAATGAGGACACTGAGAAGAGGACTTGCTCTTCTACGGTTATTCATGTCAGTAGCTCCTTGTAATATTCTGGGAAATTAGCCATCACTGACCTGTCTTGGTGGACATTAACAATGTTCCAGAAGGATAGTACGAGATGGCCTAGCGGTTAAGGGCGCTGACTGCTCTTGCAGAGGACCCGGGTTCGATCCCCAGCACCCACATGGCGGCTGAGAACCGTCTGTAACTCGAATTCCAGGAGAACTCCAGTTCCAGGGGAATACGACACCCTCTTCTGACCTCCGCGCGGCATTGCACGACACGACACGGGTACACAGACCTGCATGCAGACAGTACATTCATACACATAGAAAATAAATAAAATTAAAAAAAAAATAAAAAAAAAGAAGGATAGTATATCAGATAAGAAACCTTCAGTTCTAACAAAAAACCCAAGTAGAAACAGTTGAAACAGTAACACAAGTTTGTTATTCCCCATGAGCGGATCTGAGTCAGGCCCCTAGAGGTGTGGTCAGTCATTAGCAGCGTTTTCCTCCGCTCCCCTCTACCATCCTCGGAGTCACCTGTTTCTCTGTCTGGGTTCCCTCCTGGTCTCAGTTTGACTGATTCAGGAGTCACTGACAGACACCACGGCAAACTCAATAGGGAAGACTTAGGCTTCCAGGTGGCACAGGGCTGTGTAACACAAAACCAGGGGAAAGAAAATGAAATGTGTCTTTCAAGGTCAAGAGAACAAAAATACCGTTTAGCTTTTTGTAGTAAAGAATAGAAGGGATGTTATTTTCCGCTTCTCCGGTGTATTCGAGGCAGGGCCAGCAGGGGCGGGTTCTGTGTAAAGGAGGCTGAGGATGGCTGAGGAAGTAGAAGACACTGCCTTTGTGGCCCTAGGGTGTGAGAAAGAGAGACAACAGCAAGCAAGATGTCACTTCGTGAGTTTAGTTTGTGGAGGTGGCAGAGGGTGTCAGGGGCTAGTTAGAGTGCAGTTCTCCGTCCTACCACGCCATCGGGGGATTCCGAGACACTGAGTTACAGATCCTCACTACAAAGGAGCAGCAGAAGAACAGGCACTGTTGGACCGTGGGGTCCAGGGAAGTCTAGCGCATTTCCTCCGGCTTGCTTACAGAGTGAAGCGGGGTAAATAAACATCACTTAGTGGCCGAGCAGCCGCCTCTCCTCTCGTTCATCCGAAGTCCCAGCATGGACTCCGTGCCCTCCACCCAACATGGCAACATGACGAGAGAGCTGTTCTTTCATCTGCCCCTAGTCCCTTCCCCATATGAAGTCAAGGTTGTCCGGCTGCTTGGGCAGGGTGCTTAGCCTTTGGGCCCCTCCCTTTCCTTCAGTAGAAACAGTCAAGTTCACAATCTTAGAGAGGTGTTAGCTCTTGGGCTTGAGAAAGCATTGGACACACGAGAAAACATTCAACATAAATCCCAGCGTTTTAGGAGACCGCCCACCTTACAGGCGCCCAGCAGCGCTTTCTCCATTTCCATACAGTGGAGAATTCGCGTCATGGCTGACCTGACTTGGAGGCAGCACAGCTGAGAATTTAGCTAAAGTCATAGTCTAATAGGCATGGTGGAGATGCAGACTTTCTCCCCCAGCCAAGGGAATTAGCTGAAGTTCTCCACCTACAGGGCTCCCAGATTAGAAAAGGTGAGACTGAGCTGGCACTTGAGCAGGCTCGGGCTCACTCCCCTAATCCTTCGCTAGCGTGTGGGTTGTGCGGCTGTGTGCGGCTGTGTGCAGCTGTGTGCGCCTGTGCAGCTGTGCGATGGATCTCTGGCACCATGAGCGGCTTCAGTATCCAGGAATGTGCTGCTCTGTTCACCGTTGAGTACCGAGTCTGCCTCAAAAATGAAAACGGGCAACATATTTCTCCATTCCATGATATTCCAATTTATGCAACTAAGGATGTGCTCCACATGGTAGCTGAGGTTCTGCGCTGGTCAAAAATTGGAGATTGCTACCAAGGATGTGAAAAAGGAAAGCTTTATGCTGCACATTTGTTCCCATATAAAGGATCTATCTGGAACTATGACGCCATCTCTCAACCCAGGACACACTGACAGACATATTGGCTGCTGTGGTGACAATGACCCAGTTAATGTTTGTGAAATCAAGGTATGTACAACAATGAAATAATCAGGGTGAAAGTTCTGGGCACACTGGCCATGACCGATGAAGGTGAAACCGACTGGAATGTCACTGCCGTTAATGTGGACGATCCTGATGCAGCCAATTATGATGAGACTAATGGTGTCAAACAGCTGAAACCCGGCCACCTAGAAGCTACAGCTGATTGGTTTAGAAGGTATAAGATTCCTGATGAAAACCAGAAAATGAGTTTGCTTTCTATGCAGAATTTAAAGACAAGGGTTTGGGGATTAATATGATTATTAATATTAGTAAAAGCACTCATGACTACTGGAAAGCATTACTAAGGAAGTGGATGGAAAAGGAATCAGTTGCATGAACATAACAGTCTCTAAAAGCCCCTTCAAGTCTGATCATGATGCTGCCAGAGCCATTGTGGATGCCTTACCACCACCATGTGAGTCTGTCTGCACACCACCATGTGAGTCTGTCTGCACACCACCATGTGAGTCTGTCTGCACACCACCATGTGAGTCTGTCTGCACACCACCATGTGAGTCTGTCTGCACACCACCATGTGAGTCTGTCTGCACACCACCATGTGAGTCTGTCTGCACACCACCAACAGATGTGGTTCCAGCACCAGAAAAACTGACAAGTATCTCTGGAACACAAGCCGATATTGCTCATCCTATTCGTCTGGATGTATGAGGTGTAAAAGTGTAATGGCTTCTCAAAGCTCACCTAACTGAAGCAGACCCTCTGTGACCAGTCTAAGATGTTCAGAACTTATCTATCCAAAACCTTTTCATATCTCAACAAGGCTGCTTTAGTAGGTATCAGAGCCATTGTTATTTGGAAGTCATTCGTGAATAGATGTGGAAGGTGAACACATTGAATGTATAGGTTTACCATATGCTACGAAACAAAATTACTTTTCTGAAAAAAAAGTAAGAGTTGGGGCATGCTGAGGGTCACTGGCAGGTATATCCAAGACAGGCTGGGGAGTTGCCCATCAGCTACGGCTGCTCGCCACTCTCCACCAGTACCACACAGACCCCTTCCTCTTTATGTATGGAAGGTGGATTTGGAATAGAAGCACTAAATTCTCCAAGACCTGACCCAACCCAGATAAAATACAACATGTCCGCCTTCTGTGATGCGTCATCTCCCTGCAACATTTATGCCCATAAGCATGCTTCTTCCTCACTGGTGTCTTGGATCTTTTGGCACAAGCTGATGTGTGAGATGTGAACACATTTACATGTCCATGTAGGAGCCTCACACATCTGTATGATCTGTAATCTGTCCTACAAGAAGATGTTATTTTATTTCTACTCATGAAGTCCTACTTACAGCTAACGTAGCAGATAAGCTGAGAAATGGAAGTGTTCATGCTAAGGTTTTTACTAGACAATATTTTCTGAGGTATGGCCCACTTCTTTAATTTCTATTAATTTGCACTCAATTAAATAGAGATTGAACACCATAGTAAGAACCAGTGAAGAGAGGAAAGGGATGGGAGGTCTGCTATCTCCAGGGAGCTCCCCTAAAGCAGAACGAGCTCCAAGGGAAGTGGTGACAGAACTACCGGTGTTGACTGTTGATAAAGTCGGATATCATAAATATGCCTCGGACGGTTTTCCTGATGGAGATGTGAATGCTTCCCACATTACTATATTCTCTAGTTCTAAATGGTGTAGCCAGTGAGTGGACAGCACAAGAGGCCAACCGTGTCCTGCGTAGTATAAGCCAGTGAGTGGACAGCACTAGGAGGCTGACTGTGTCCTGTGTGGTGTGAACCAGTGAGTGGACAGCACAAGAAGGGCGACCGCATCCTGTGTGGTGTGAACCAGTGAGTGGACAGCACAAGGAGGCCGACCGTGTCCTGTGTGGTGTGAGCCAGTGAGTGGACAGCACAAGGAGGCTGACCGTGTCCTGTGTGGTGTGAGCCAGTGAGTGGACAGCACAAGGAGGCCGACTGTGTCCTGTATGGTGTGAACCAGTGACTGGACAGCACAAGGAGGCTGACTGCATCCTGTGTGGTGTGAGCCAGTGAGTGGACAGCACAAGAAGACTGACCGTGTCATATGTGGTGTGAACCAGTGACTGGACAGCACAAGGAGGCCGACCGTGTCCTGTGTGGTGTGAGCTAGTGAGTGGACAGCACAAGGAGGCTGACTGTGTCCTGTGTGGTGTGAGCCAGTGAGTGGACAGCACAAGGAGGTTGACCATGTCCTGTGTGGTGTGAGCCAGTGAGTGGACAGCACAAGGAGGCTGACTGTGTCCTGTGTGGTGTGAGCTAGTGAGTGGACAGCACAAGGAGGCTGACCGTGTCCTGTGTGGTGTGAGCTAGTGAGTGGACAGCACAAGGAGGCTGACCGTGTCCTGTGTGGTGTGAACCAGTGAGTGGACAGCACAAGGAGGCTGACCGTGTCCTTTGTGGTGTGAGCTAGTGAGTGGAAAGCACAAGGAGGCTGACCATGTCCTGTGTGGTGTGAGCTAGTGAGTGGACAGCACAAGGAGGCCGACCATGTCCTGTGTGGTGTGAACCAGTGAGTGGACAGCACAAGGAGGCCGACTGTGTCCTGTGTGGTGTGAACCAGTGAGTGGACAGCACAAGGAGGCTGACTGTGTTTTGTGTGGTGTGAACTAGTGAGTGGACAGCACAAGGAGGCTGACCGTGTCCTGTGTAGTGTGAGCTAGTGAGTGGACAGCACAAGGAGGCTGACTGTGTCCTGTGTGGTGTGAACCAGTGAGTGGACAGTACAAGGAGGCTGACCGTGTCCTGTGTGGTGTGAACCAGTGAGTGGACAGCACAAGGAGGCTGACTGTGTCCTGTGTGGTATGAACCAGTGAGTGGACAGCACAAGAAGGCTGACTGCATCTTGTGTGGTGTGAACCAATGGGTGGACAGCACAAGAAGGCCGACTGTGTCCTGTGTGAGCCAGTGAGTGGACAGCACAAGAAGGCCAACTGCATCCCGTGTGGTGTGAATCAGTGAGTGGACAGCACAGGAAGGCCGACTGCGTCCTGTGTGGTGTGAAACAGTGAGTGGACAGCACAAGAAGGCCAACTGTGTCCTGTGTGAGCTAGTGAGTGGACAGCACAAGAAGGCCAACTGCATCCTGTGTGGTGTGAATCAGTGAGTGGACAGCACAAGAAGGCCGACTGTGTCCTGTGTGAGCCAGTGAGTGGACAGCACAGGAAGGCCGACTGTGTCCTGTGTGGTGTGAACCAGTGAGTGGACAGCACAAGAAGGCTGACTGTGTCCTGTGTGAGCCAGTGAGTGGACAGCACAAGAAGGCCAACTGCATCCTGTGTGGTGTGAATCAGTGAGTGGACAGCACAAGAAGGCCGACTGTGTCCTGTGTGAGCCAGTGAGTGGACAGCACAGGAAGGCCGACTGTGTCCTGTGTGGTGTGAACCAGTGAGTGGACAGCACAAGAAGGCTGACTGTGTCCTGTGTGAGCCAGTGAGTGGACAGCACAAGAAGGCCAACTGCATCCTGTGTGGTGTGAATCAGTGAGTGGACAGCACAAGAAGGCCGACTGTGTCCTGTGTGAGTCAGTGAGTGGACAGCACAAGGAGGCTGTGTCCTGTGTGGTGTGAGCTGTCCACCAGTGAGATGTGTTAGATGTGTTTCCCCTCAAGGGTCTACATCCAGGATTCTGGTGTGTGTGTACATGTATGTGCATGTGTGTAGGTGTGTGCACGCGTGTGTGTGCATGTGTGGGGTGTATAGGTGTGTGTGCATGTGTGTGCATGTGCATGCGTGTGTGTGCTTGTGTCATGACAAATCCGTGGAAGTCAGAACACAACTTGTAGGAGTTGGTTGTTGCCTTCCAATATGTGGGTCCCACAGTTGGAACTCAGATTCCCAGCCTTGACAGAAAGAACATTAACTCACTGAGCATCTCACCAGCCTAGGATCTCTCCTTTGGGGGTTGAACTGTATGTGATCTATGACACCTCTAAGTTTATGATTTTATGATGTTCTCAGACACATCTTTTTTTTTTTTTTTTTGTCTTTTCGAGACAGTATCTCCCTGTAGCCCCAGCTGTCCTGGAACTCACTCTGTAAACCAGGCTGGTCTTGAACTCACAAAGATCCGCCTACCTCTGCCTCCCAAGTGCTAGGATTAAAGGCGTGAGCCACCACACCCAGCTCACGACACATCTTTCTTAGTAAAGCATGGTTCATTTGTGCGTTTCCTTAAATGAGAAGCTGAAAGACTTCCTTGAGGCCTGTGGGGCCTCTGGGTTTTCCACTGTGAGAGCTGGAATCAGCCACCAAACAGCAGCCTGGCCAGTCACTGAGAATGGGCCTTGACCTAGTGTCCCAGTGTTACCTGGGAGCCAGTTACAAGCACCATGTTTGGGCCCCATCCTCAGGCTTAAAAATGATTAATTATTGACTTGTTTTTATTTTATATGCTTGAGTGTCTTGCCTTCATGTATGTAAGTGCTCCACATGCACGCAATGCCTGCAGAGGTCAGAAGAGCATGTTGGATTCCTTGAAACTGGAGTTACAGATTACTGTCAGTCACTACGTGGGTGCTGGGAACTGAACCTAGGTCTTCTGCAAGAGCAGCCAGTACTCTTAAACTCTGAGCCATCTCCAGCCCCTATCCCCGGGATTTTAAGGCCGAATCTACAGGGTCCCAGGTGACTCCTGTATACACAGGAGGGGCTGTATATGCAGACGGGCTGAGCTGGATTCTTTGGACATCTGTGACCATCAAACCAGACTGGTTGCAATTAAACCTCTGCTCCAAATCTTACACGGCCTACTTGAGTTACTTTTGGTTAAAATTAGTGATGCTTATTGCAAAAACAAATAACAAATTTCACTAGGAGGCTTAATTCTCCTAGCTGAAAACGAGGGTGAAGATTGCTTTTCTTTCCCTAGAGTTTTTACTTTACAAAACTGTGCTTCACTTGAGAGGCTTTTTTACCAGCTTCATGAGCTAGGGATATATTTTTCAAGAATTTGGCATCATCTACCTCTTTGAGTGTAATCCTATAGGGAGCCAGTTTCCTTCTCCCAGCTTCTATGGGAAGGTAGGTACTTTTATAACTTATGTGGGTGCCATTTTACAAGCTGGAAAAAATATCTCCTACTATAAAGAGAGCAGTTTATTTTTCCCCTGGATAAAGGCACTTAGCTAACATAGATGGTTACACCAATTACCAGATAAACTTAGGAGTGTGACTATCTGACACTTAGCAGTGAGGGAATGTGACTAATGATAGTGCAAAATACTGGTTGCTACTTATCTGAAGAAATCTGTGCAATGGGTTGTTTATGCTTAGCTATATAAAAGGAAGAAATTCTTTATTACTCCTGCAAACTTTTAGTGGACCGTGCACCACATTCTGCTTTGATAGCTATTCAGCGATAAAACAATTTTCTATTTTGACTGCTTTGTGGGGAGATTTTCCGGGTGGAAGAAGAGCTTGCTCTTCAGTTATGTTTTCACACCACCATATTATATAGGTAAATTACTAAGAACTTTCTCTATTCCTGCACTGCATTTCCTCCCTTCCTTCCTTCTTTCTCAAGATTTTTCATCTTTTCATTTTGTTTTCTTTTTCCTTTTTTTTCTCCCAAACTGGCATGTAACCTAGTTTTCTCCATTTAAATTATAGTTTAGAGATAGGATAGAAGGTTTTATGAGAAGGTATGTGTCACAAATATTCTCAAAAACCATGCCAGCCTCTGGAGGTGGATTTAATCCCAAATCCTTTGCTCACAATAAGGAAGTTTTAGAATCGAGTCCTCTATTTAATCTTGTGTCACCTGAACAAAGGAAGATCCTGATTCATACCAGAAAGTGTTTACTTTGAAGAGACTGATGTGTAGACCTTTATTCTAGAGAATTGTTAGGTTAGCAATTGCAGGAGGTCATTGTTGTGATATTAATCAATCATATATGTCCACCTAGACTCATCTGCCACCATGTATTTAGATGTATGTAGAATACATTCTATTTATCCATTTTGGGATGGGAACCTGCACAGTTGAAATACTATGACAAATTCCAGTGACTGGACAAGGGCAATGCACATCATTACTGTTGTTAATTGCCAAGGTGTCTTCCTATTTTCTAAAGTCTGGCCAAGGAGCATGTCTAGAAACAATATGTTTAAAGGTTTACCAAATCACAAAGTCTCCATAATGATTTTAACAAGCAACATGGTATTTTTTTCTATTGATGCAGCATAGGAATCTTCATAATACCAGAACCACTGATCTCAGCCCAGAGTCTGTGTTCTCTCACCTTTTAATAAGCAGGAACAGAAGCATTTCTGATTGAATACTTTCCTTTGTCAGTATCAATACATACTTAACCTTTTGAAGCCAAATGCACATCTGAAATAAACAATGAAAGATCTCCTAATTCTCTTAGAAGGCTAAGACTGTAAGATTGTTTACACATAATTTGACTTAATTTCTGCATATTGCCCCTCTTCACCTTATAGTTTTTGACCCCGTCCTTGACAGAAACCTAAAATAAATACAAACAAAACCTCACATTTTGCACAACCATGGATCTATATTTAATACTATCTTAAGATCGTATATATTTTTAAAACTACAAATTCAAAGCTATCCAGTGTTACTTTTCTTAATTAAGCTGGGCTGCTCCCACAATTCAAAAAGCTTCATTTTTTTTTCCTGCTTAAATTAAACTCCTGGTGCATTGCAGTGACCAAAACAAATAATCTATGACTTACAAACAAGACACTCACGTTCCCTGAAGAATTACGTTCTTGTTTCCTCTAGGTTATACATCTTTGAACCTCTCTTTGCTGTAACGACCTTCTGGTGCTCATTAGCATGCTGATTACCATTAACACAGCTATAATGCAGCAATTTTCTTGGTGCATGTCGCAGAGGAATGCTCATCTGAATGCAGTCAAGGGACAAAATTAACTGCATAAATCTACAGCACAAACTGGATCTCGTCCAACTTTTCATGAGTCGTCTTTCCTCTCCTCATTGTGACATCATCATCTAGATTTCCACTGATGGCTTAATAAGTATCTCAGGGTTTCATATTTAATTTCCTTTCATCTCTGTATATTACATTTTGACTTAATTTCAAGAGTGCCTGACCACCTTATTACCACGTCCCATAATATATATTTACCTTTAATCTTTTAGCAATGTCCCTTAATGGCTCCTGTGTAAGATTCCTATCTACTTCCTCTTAACATCCCTTTTCCACATTTACATCTTTAAAAACATGCTGGCTAATAGAGTAGGATTTAAGCAAAGATACATGCACATTGATACAGTTACAGAACCAAGAATAAGGTTCGACTCTGTGACCTGTATATATTATTAGAGACAGGCATAAATATTTTTGGAAGGTAGACTTTATGAGCATACTTAAAAGAACAGGAAGTGTTAGTGGGAACAAACAGTGTATGCATGGACCTGATTTTCTGCTTGTCATTGTCACAGGCATTCAGTGGTCTGACAACGCCAGTCTTGACGTATGAGCTCAAGCGCAGCTCCCAAGCTATGAAAACAGACAGGAAGCTTCACAGTCCACTCTAAATTTTTTTATTTTAAATTATTTTGTGAGAGTAGTTGTTTAAAGATTACAGCTATTGGGGCTGGAGAGATGGCTCAGTAGTTAAGAGCACCGAATGCTCTTCCAGAGGACCCGGGTTCGATTCCCGGCACCCACGTGGCAGCTAAGAACTGTTTTTAAGCCAGGCATAGTGGCACATGCCTTTAAGCCTAGCACTCAGGAGGCAGAGGCAGGCGGATCTCTGGGAGTTCAAGGCCAGCCTGGTCTACAGAGCAAGCTCTAGGACAGCTGGGGCTATAGGGAGATCCTGTCTTAAAAAAAAAAAAAAAGATTACAGCTATTGTGTAGTATCAAGACTTTGAAAATCAACTCTCTTAATGCTGGAGCTATAAGAAATATGATAGAATCAAAGTCATCATTTAAACAAGATTCAACAAAATAAATCACAGCATAATAAGTCAAAAGCAAGAAGAAAGGCTATGCGTATAATCAAGAATGGGCTGACATTCAATTTTGCATTTTTTTAAAACTGCTGAGCTCTATAAAAAAAAGATGAAAAAATAGCCAGGCAGGTATGGTGACTGCTGATAATCTCAGCACCCATGAGGCAGAGATGGGATTCCCCAGCTAGACTAACTGAATTGGAGAGCTTGGGTTCAACAGAGAGACTCCGTCTCAAGAAATAAAGTGAAAATGAACGAGGAAGACACCTGATATCGGACTCTACAAGCATACATGTATATGGACACACACACACACACACAACAAACAAATAAATAAATAAATAATAAATAACAGTTGAGCTCTGGGTGTTTTAATTTTCAATGATATTAAATAACTTTGTTGGGCATGGTGGCATGTGCCTTTGATCCTAGCACTTGGGAGGCAGAGGCAGGAGGATCTTTGTGAGTTCAAGGCCAGCCTGGTCTACAGAGCAAATTCCAGGACAGCTGGGGCTACAGGGAGACCCTGTCTGGAAAAGGGCAAAAAAAAAAAAAAATCAAAATTTTTAGTTTCCTATTCTAGTTTAAGAACACAGACCGAGGGGCTGGAGAGATGGCCTAGCGGTTAAGAGCGCTGACTGCTCTTACAGAGGACCCGGGTTTGATCCCCAGCACCCACATGGCGGCTGAGAACCGTCTGAAACTCCAATTCCAGGAGAACTCCAGTTCCAGGGGAATCCGAGACCCTCTTCTGACCTCCGTGGCATTGCACGACACGGGTGCACAGACTTGCATGCAGACAGTACATTCATACACATACAGAAATAAATAAAATTAAAAAAAAATAAAAAAAAAAAAAGAACACAGACTGAGAGTCCGATGCACCCCAATGTTGTTAAAGCTAAGGAGGAGCTGCTTCTTTGTAACTCTTGGACTTCCCAGGACAGAGGAAGCCAGCGAAAGGCTGTGGAATGAGCAAGTGCCTCCAATTGGAAAGTGGTTGGTTACTCCCATAACACTGAGGATCTTAAATATCTCAGACTACCTGTAAAATACCCAGGTATCCCAGGATGACCTTGAACTCCTAATCCTCCTGTCCTGACCTCCTAAGTGATAGTAATATAGATGTGAGCCACTGTACATGGTTGTCTGCTTTCTTTTATGTGTTCTTATATGATAATATGAGTCTACTCATATTCAGACACACACACACACATACACACACACACACACACACACACACACACGGGGGAGGGGCGACTTAATTATTTTCCAAGTGTCTAATTTCCAAATTGTATCAATTTTGACACTTGAATTTTGGGAGAACACTACTTTGACAAAAATACTGTTTTCTAAGAGTTCCCTTCCTCTGTTACAAGACTCGGTTAATGCCATTTGCATTCGAGATGGTTTGATTAAGAATGTAAGATGGTCAGAGCTGGAGAAATGGCCTATCAGTTAAGAGTGCCGAGGCCGACTGCTCTTGCAGAGGACCCGGGTTCGATTTCCAGCACCCACGTGGCAGCTGAGAACTGTGGTTAACTCCAGTTCCAGGGGAATCCCACGCCCTCTTCTGACCTCCACGGCATTGCACGACATGAGTGTACAAACCTACATGCAGACAGTACACTCATACACACACACAAAAAAGAATGTAAGATGGTCAAAACACTGATTATAGATGGTGCCTCATAAGCACTAGGGACTGAATAAACAGTAGTGTCTGTCATGCCCTTCCTCTCTCTGCTCTGCTGATGGGGCAAGGAAAAATATGCTGGCAAGCCACCTGTCACCATGGAGTGTGACTCACTCTGTAGTAGCAATATGGAAAGCAGCGCTGTGGTTGTGCATAGGAGGGGACACTAATTCTCACTCTGCCCTCTGAGCCCTGGGAAGCTGGAAAAGAGATATTTAAATTGGGATCTGAAGATAGGATGGAATCCCTGGATTGAGAGGGTGGAGAGACCGTGCAGGCTGACACAAAATGTTCCAGTCATTGGGAATGTCTCCCTAAGGAATTTCAAGCCTCTGGGCCATTTCTGTTGTCCTTTTAAAGTTCCTTCCTGGTGAGGAGGAGCGACAGCTGATCATTGCAGCTAAGAGCACAGACTGGAAGGTTGGCAGCACTGTTGTGGAGTTGCAAAAATAAATCTTTACCAAGACTTTCACAGGCAAGGAGGAAGGTACGGTAGCCTTCTGTGGGGCATCCCAGATGCTCTAAGCAGCTTCACGTTGATGTTCTCGAAGGGATTTCTGTTATGGAAAATCCTTTTGCAGACTTCTAATGCTACATTAAACAAAAGTATTTTGCAAATAGACTAAACATAGCTACTTATGTCCATAACTGAAGGTATAGGCTCTTCTTAAAATATCAATCCCATTTCTTTTGTATACTATGGTAGCCCATGTTCACTTTAAAAACTATAAAATACAATAATCAAAGAATAAAAAAAGTTATCCACATTTTTACTACCTAAAGAGAGAATATTTAAATTCTAGAGGGCGATTTTATCTCTTTTGTTGGGTAACATATTTTTATTGGATTTTATTAAAATATTTAATGTCATTGTAATGACTGTTTAGTATTTTGTTGCAAAGTAATTCCATATTCTTGTTCATTTAGCTTTAAAATTCTAATTCTAAATATTGTTTTTGTTTTATGTGTATGAGTGTATTGCCTACATGTATGTAAGTCCACCCATGTCGTGCAATGCCTGTGGAGGTCAGAAGAGGGAATCAGTACCCCTGAAACTGGAGTTACTGGTGGTTGTTAGCTGCCATGTGAGTGCTGGTAACTGAACCTGGGTCCTCTACATGAGCAGCCAGTGCTCTTAATTGCCGAGCCATTTCTCCCCCTCACCCCAATTTCTGTGATATACTTTCATAGCTTATGGATTTTACCCAAGTTCATACTTCTTAGGATAAAGTACTAGAAATTCAATATTTTAATTCATACATGTGTGTATTTTTTTTTAATTTTATTTATTTTTGTATGTGTGTGAGTGTACTGTCTGCATGTAGGTCTGTGCACCTGTGTCGTGCAATGCCGTGGAGGTCAGAAGAGGGTCTCGGATTTCCCTGGAACTGGAGTTCTCCTGGAATTGGAGTTACTGACGGTTCTTAGCCGCCATGTGGGTGCTGGGGATCGAACCCGGGTCCTCTGCAAGAGCAGTCGGCTCTCTTAACCGCTAGACTATCTCTCCAGCCCCCACATGTGTGTATTTTAAAGGCAGTTGATAAATGTTACAAGTTGGCAGACAAGAGAACATGTACTCACATCAAATTTTACCAAAAGATTATAACAAAAAGTCTATATTACTATATTACTTCTAACATTGATACATTGTTTTAAAGAGTAATTTTTACTTTGGAGGGGCTATTTGGTTTTTAAAATGGAGTAGAACTGAAGATGATATAAACAGAGATGGAAATATGACCTTGAGAGTCCCAGCACGTGGCATGCTGCGTTTCTGTCTTTCTCTGGAATTGGCTTGAGGTGCAAGATGGCTGTACTGCATTTTATGTGAGAAGCCGTCACTTGTTCATTTGGAATTCTCAAGAAAAAAGACAACTGAAAATGAAAACAAGTCTTTCCTCCATTTCACTAATTTTTAGACAAGCCGATTCTTTATTTTGGAGGATTGCCTAGGTTACAGCAAGAATTAAGGGCAAACAGCTAGGGTGAGGCATTGGCTTCTCCACAAGGGATATCAATGCCCCTGCAGAGATCCCCATAGGGGTGCACTACAGAGACTCCCATGTTGTGGGCGGGATCTGCTGGTGGGGCTTTAAAATGCTAATGTTCCCTAGCACTTGGGAGGCAGAGGCAGGCAGATCTTTGTGAGTTCAAGGCCAGCCTGGTCTACAGAGTGAGTTCCAGGACAGCTGGGGCCACAGGGAGACCCTGTCTCGAAAAGACAAAAAAAAAAAATGCTAATGTTCTGTTTTTCTGATGACGTGAAGAAATTGAAATTTCATGAAATAAACTAAGGAGCTGGCCATGCGACCAAAAGCAAGAAAAGGAAATTTCACAAAGAAAACATTAAAAAGGGGCATTTTATGAAAGAGTATTTTTAGGCCATATCACTTATTCACTCATGATTTATGAAACTTGGAGCTGAGTTGTGAAGAAAAGGGCTTGTGTCTTGAGAGGGTGCAGAGGTGCGGGGTGGTAAGAACTGTGTGGTCCATGGTGCTGAGGAGAAGGGACTTGTCACAGCAGGATAAGGTGGTGCCAGGGTTGTTGTGAGACAGAGTTTAAATCCACATCCATCACTCACTTGCTAGGTAACTTTAGCATATGGCTACCTTCATGCCTCAGTTCCTCACTGATAAAATAAGAATACTCAAAGACTCCTCAGGGGGCTGGAGAGATGGCCTAGTGATTAAGAGCACTGACTGCTCTTGCAGAGGACCCGGGTTCGATCCCCAGCACCCACATGGCAGCTGAGAACCATCTGTAACTCCAATTCCAGGAGAACTCCAGTTCCAGGGGAATCTGACACCCTCTTCTGACCTCCACGGCATTGCACGACACAGGTGCACAAACCTACATGCAGACAGTACATTCATACACATAAAAAATAATAATAATAAATATATTTAAAAAAAGACTCCTCAGAGGACTAAATGACATCTCTGAAGCAGTTAGAAAATGAGTGAGTTGCCAACAGGTAGTAGATTTCATTATCACTGAGAGCCCAATAGTGTACAGCACTCTGTAGCCTCATGTGATTGCACTGTGTGAAAAGAGGTGGCTGCATCCTGTTGACTGGTCTTCATCATTTAAAAATATTCACAGATGATAAAAAGTAGGTGCAGAAGTAGACGTAAACAAAGCTATTTGGTTCTCACAAAGAAGGAAAGATAAAATTCTGCTTGTGGTCCTCTTACTTTATGAGGAAGATTGAGTCCAATCAATCATAAAATTAATCTTGGCTGATACAACATTTAATGGCATCATTTTTATTTTTAGGAAGAGCTTTAATTCTTACAGGTTTCTTGGACTGAAATGAAAGATAGTTGATTTCCTTTTCCAAGGAACATGTAAGATGATAACAGTTATACAATAAATTTGCAAATAGCTTTGTCCATTGCTATCTGAAGGAAGTGAGAATTCTGGCTAAATAACAAATCAGATTCTAGAAAATGGATCCAGATACAAAGAGCATTTAGAAAGAGGCTGGAGACAATTGATGAATGACTCAATACACCCATCTCTACATTAATGAATCAAGGCCACTGAAGATGGTGTAATGAATGGCTAGATACCAAAGTGCTTCCTTTTCTTTTTAATCATTTCCCTGTCTAGCTGGGCTCATACACGTAGTCTGCAAGATAACCCATCTCTAATGAGTTCAAGGGCATTAGATTTCATTTCACTACCATGTAATATAATATCTATACTGCTTCAGGGTAGGGAAAGTGGGCTATTCTCTGTGTTGACGAGTTCTAGAAACAGTTTACCTCCTAATCAAATCAACTACCCATTCTCTAAAGGTGGAAGACAAGCCTTTTACCAGCCAGGTCATATTCTAGAGAGAGATGTATAGTACCCTACCCCAAATGCAGCTAATGCTTGAGATATTTAACATAATGAATGCCCAAAATAGGTTGTATTCTAGTTTGTTTTCTATTTCTGTGACAAAACCAAGTTTCAGAGGAAAGGGTTTGTTTCATCTTAAACCTGAAAATCCATTATTGAGGGAGGCCAAGGAAGGAACTCAAATAAAACCCTGGAGGTAGAGAAGGAAGCAGAGACCTTGAGGGAGTGGCCTTTGTTGGCTTGCTTCCTGTGGCCCTTGTTGGCTTGCTTCCTGTGGCCTTTGTTGGCTTGCTTCCTGTGGCCCTTGTTGGCTTGCTTCCTGTGGCCCTTGTTGGCTTGCTTCCTGTGGCCCTTGTTGGCTTGCTTCCTGTGGCCCTTGTTGGCTTGCTTCCTGTGGCCCTTGTTGGCTTGCTTCCTGTGGCCCTT